>OZ023214.1:10834427-10896927 GCA_963995525.1 Escarpia spicata | reverse complement strand
GCATCCCGTCTCACCAACGTGCGGCCTAGAAGGAAGTGTTCAACGATTCGCGTTGGGTAAACGTGCCGACTCATTTCGTTGTCTTTTATTCGTCTTGTTTCAGATTCTGTTTTTGCAAAACGAAAAACCTACATAGGGCAACATCCATTATAACTCGCTAGCTCATTTGAGCAACGTGTTGTATGTAACGTTGGTAAAACTCACCAGACAAATAATTCACTTATTTAAGTTTTGCTTAAACAATTATTAATTTTATTTTCAAAATTGCATTCGTCACGTGAATGCGTTATGTGATAACACAAGTGTTTCTGTGTTGATGCGGTCGACTTTCTTTGCTCTTTCAAAAACAGTGTAAATAACACATTCAGTGGTTATAGAAGGCTAAATGTCGGCTCGGCCATTGGGTTTGGCAAGTTACGACGCAGATGCAACGACCAAGGTAAATGATTTCGACAATTTAAACAAATGTACCCACTTAAAAAAACGACTGCGGATATCAGTTGAACTATTCACATACTACATGTTTGGACATCAAAGAACCGGATTCGTGCCGGGCCAAGCCAATTAGTATTGTATTCTGAGTTAAGCTAACATTTTAACTGTTTTTTTTAAGAAAGTGCATATATGTACAACATGAATACTATTTATTTATTTGATACTAGCGACCATGTAATGTCACTTTGGCATATAGTATATTATTCGATCAATATACTTTTGTTGCAAACTTAGGCCCTACCGGTCGCCATGTCCGGCCACCGGGATAATCAATAAAGTTACTTTGGACCAAATGTTGAAACATATGCGACGTTTCGACCCGTCTACAGCGGAACTTGTTCACGCACTGGTGTCATGTGATGCGGCTCAGATTTGTAGCGGAATAATCTGGTTGTAGATGGCGATATCACCTGCCCACCATCTACAACCAGATTATTCCGCCCGAATCTTAGCCGCGTCACATGGCATCAGAGCGTGAACAAGATCAGCTGTAGACGGGTCGAAATGTTTCTACATTTGCTCCAAAGTAAGTTTATTTCTTGCCGTCTGATAGAATCTTGGAGCCATGAAGACTATATCTCATATCGGAATAATAAAGTTTATAAACTTGCTTAATAATGCTTATCCACCGTAGCTTCCTGGCGTATCTATTATATATATTTCTTAACAACTTGAGTACTGTGTATCCATTTTGAGATTGACAAACCCTTCTGTCTTGGTTTGCCTTTTCCAATGATTTAGACGCAGTATTAGTTACTTTATTATTATTTAAGATATGGACGATCTCAGAATGCGACGTTAAGCAAGTCAAGCATGCATCTTTAACTACACGAATGGCTGTTTTACTGGACATTGTATGGAATACTGACCGGGATATGAATAGTTTCGAAATACGTGACTATACAATGACTAGTTTCGAAAATACACGATTTGGCGATTAATACAAATATTCAATTATATCATTACGACAAATAATAAAGACCTACTTACGAGTTTTACTTCAATTAAAAACAGGCAGTTAACCGTTACGCTTGAAGATGAAAATGAAATAATCTCATTTTCAGCGAATATATATATATATATATCTCCTCCTCATATATATATATATATATATATATATATTGTACACGCACGCACGCATGCATGCATGCACATATACGCACACATAACATGCGGTGTGGATTAGACAGGCACTGGTGCAAAGGCCTAACAGAAAAGAAGATTGTGAGCGAAAGAACAACCTCGGAAGAATTCAAACTAAAATGTATTATCATTATGAAATTATATAATATAATAGCATGTTGATAATATACTGCTCTCCCAACTGTGTTTGATATATTAGCCATAAGCCCGAAACAAAGTTCGTGTTGTGATTGCTACATCAAATAGTGAACACAGTTGTAGAGGAGACAGGCGAGGCAAGTTCCTGTGATTGCTCTTCGAAGACCGAAATTAAGATGTATTTGAGAGCGTACTGTCCACTGTGCCATTATTAGATTCATCCAGTCAGTATCGCAGTCATCTACAGGGCATATATGGAGAGCAGTAGCGCAGCGGTAAGAGCTCCGGATTCTCGACTGAGAGAACTCGGGTCCGAATCCTGTGCGGCGGTGTCGAACCTTGGGCATGTTCGTTTACTCTACGTTGCTTCAGTTCACTCAGCTGTATGAATGAGTAGCTGGCTATTGACAGGTGTTGGATGTTTTGTCTACGACTAGTCTTCGCGCATTAATTGCAGCATGGCTGAATGCTTCCCAGAAAAAGTCGAGATGGTGTTCGATTGAACAGGTCTGCCAGGGGGTAAAGTGTAAAGCGCTTTGAGGATTCCTGAGGACTGGATATTGCGCTATATAAGAACCAATTCTCACACGACGGCGTTCATCGATATCCTGTCCTGAAGTTGGGAGGAGAGAAAAGACGTTGACGTCATTCGAGATCTAGACACAGAATATGAGGCTGACCATATCGGACAGAGAGCAAACTATGCATCGACCCACGCCCGCCCGCAGGCCCGCACGCACGCACAAACACACGCACACACGCACGCACGAACGTTCCTACGTGCGTAGGTTGGGCGCAAACTACGAATATTGCATTACATTGTTGCAATACCCCACTTTGGCTAAAACAAAGTATTTACGGCACACTTTACTTTAAGGTGTTGCAAATACTCGCAAAATTTTCAAAATTGTTATAGTCGCTAATAAAAATATACAAGTTTTGTCAAATATTTGTGCAAAACCTTTCCGCCCTATTACAATAGCAATAGCCTGTAATATATAATAATCCGACTAGGTTTTATAGAGAAGTATTGTTTTTTCGTATTCAACATACATATAATCTTAAAGTATTATGAAATATTACGGAAACAAAGCATAGCATCTAAAAACGCTGCTGAACACACAAACCAGTCGTATTATAATTATTATAGTATGATTGGTTTGTGTGTTCAATGAATGTGTTTCCACGCACGTATGCACGTACGCACGAGCACACATGCTCGCTCGCACACTCTGTTCTATATTACACTTATTTCTACTGCGAAATAGTACAGATTTGAAATACTTTCCATGATTTCCCAGCTCTCTGAAGTGGTTTGACGGATATCTCCTTAATTGCCAACCACAATTCCCATACACCCGGGTATGTTTCCCCCGTCCCCCGGGGACCCGCGTACGATACGTTACGGCGGTGCCCCAGCATCGAACCATCCAGTGCCCTGTGGTCACGTATTGGAGACGAGCGCCTTGCTCTACCTGTGTGCTACAAGGTGCAACGGGCTCAGTTACCCGTCGCAGTCTCAGCCTTATGACTGCTTATCAGGTATATATTTACCCGTCCAATAAAAAATGTCACCCATCCATTTGGTATGAATAATTTCGACAGATTCAGCGAAAGATTAAGATCTATATATTTAGTGTCAGCGTTACTGCGTTAGCAGAGAGGAAGATAGAAATACTGGTCGTGTGTGTGTGTGTGTGTGTGTGTGTGTGTGTGTGTGTGTGTGTGTGTGTGTGTGTGTGTGTGTGTGTGTGTGTGTGTGTGTGTGTGTGTGTGTGTGTGTGTGTGTGTGTGTGTGTGTGTGTGTGTGTGTGTGTGTGTGAGAGAGAGAGAGAGAGAGAGAGAGAGAGAGAGAGAGAGAGAGAGAGAGAGAGAGAGAGAGAGAGAGAGGAGAGAGATGAGAGAGAGAGAGAGAGAGAGAGAGAGACAGAGAGAGAGAGAGAGATGAGAGAGCGTAGTGTAAGAGTAATAGAGAGATAGAAGAGAGATAGAGATAGATATATATAAATATAAGATATTATTAATATATATATATATAATATAAGCATACTATATAAATATATAATATAATTATATATCATATATAATTATAATATTATATATAATATTATATTCAACCGTATACAATATATATATATATATGTATGTAAATATATATATATGTATATGTATATATATATATTTACATACATATATATATATATTGTATACGGTTGAATATAATATTATATATATATATATATACATATACATACGTATATATATATATATATATATATATATGTATACGTATGTATATGTATATATATATATATTGGAATCTGCATTGTGTGAAGAAGTGAGCAAGAAACACTTCGTGTCGTTCACATATGATACAGACCGCCCTATATAATACATGTACATCCGTCCTCCGACCAGGGATCGTGCGATTAACCGAGCAACGGCTGTAGCCTACTTCACTATACGCACAGACTCTAACAAAGCGCTGCATGGCCGTCCTGACCGTTGCAGGTAGTTGTAGTTTCCGGCGTATGTTTTAATTAAGCGCAATAAAATATCACGCTCTCAAAGGGCTGTCGTGGCAAGCGTGTCGCGAATGTTCGCATAGCCGATGATAAAATAAACAAACATATTCTCACGCAGCGATAAAATAATGCATTACTGTGTGCGTGATTGTTCGGCGTCGTCCCAGCCTCGTTGTAGCGTGGTCGACAACAACGCACTCTCTCTGTATCGCTAAACCGCTGTAACATATTCCGACTTCGGTGGAAGAGCCGGTCTGTACAGTTTCAATTATCGTCGTCCGCGTCGCTTTCTCACGCCTCCCGCAACAAAGCACTGGTGTCTGGGATCAAACTGCGACGAATCCATGTTTAACCAGCAAGGCCGAGTAACAGAACGCTTTCCTCGACCTGTCCAATAGCCAAACTGAAACGTAACATACATAATAACGTGCGTGCGTGCGTGTGTGTGTGTGTATGTGTGTATGTGCGTGCGTGCGTATGTATATACATGTATATATATATATATATAATTTATAAACATATAGTGTATATATGTATATATATGTGTATATATATATATATATATATGTATATAATTGACAATCTATCATAAAATATATACACACACTGTATATATAAATTATATATGTGTATAAATGATATATGTATATATAGGTATATAGAATGTATATGATTATATATATATATATATATATATATACACTGTATATATGAATTATATAATAATAAATAATAATATATTTAATTTGTTTGCGGCGCTTTATATGCACATCAGTTATATTATATATATATATATATACACGTACGTACGCACGCACGCACGCACGCACGCACGCACGCACACAAACACACAGACAGTACGTCCTCTCACTCTCCAGTTCGTCGTATGACGACAGAATCCAAATCAACCGTATACACTATAAACAACGGGATGTTCGGGAAACTGGTTTTAGCTAGGATATAATAGCATTGAAATTTTTTATTTATCTTAACATATTACACACTGTATCTTAATCCAGTTCATGCTGAATGTCACACCATTTTCTAATACAACTTCCACGAATTATTCATTTAGGTTTAATATAAGCAAGTAAGATAATAATTAATTCCATTAATTGTTTGACTTATATAAGTTTTGACACAATAGAGAGTATAATTATGTTATACTAATATAAACACGTTTTAGAAATGTCAGTATATATACGTTGTTCCGTGCATTCTTTTCTCATATTTTATATACGAGAATGAATATACTTTCTAATAGAATATCCAGATTCCATTGTTCCTTCACTAACGTTCTTTGGTGTCCTCTAGGTTTGTATCTTCTTAAGGTGGAAAAAATACTTTCATCAATATTTTCATAACCACACAAAATCATTAAACAAATTATATTTAACATCTTCCTCCTTATCTATTGCGATTTTATATTTGGACAGATATGCATGTACCATCACTATCCAGTTCTGCCAGCCTCCATCGATAACTAGAATCCTACGTCCTGGATAACTTGAGATAGACGCTTGGACGTGTTCACGCTACTTGGTATTGATTTTCACCACTCATGGGTATATAAATTAGTATCTGGCCATAATAATGTTGTTATCTGCGTTGAAGTTACAAGCGAATGGCTTTTCAGAAATGTCATTATTGTCGAACAATTCACGCCAATGTTAACTTTATCTAGGAATGACCCAATGAGCCTACTGTGAAATACCAAACACTCAAAAGCAAGCATATTTCGTTTTGTATACAAGAAACGACGCTTCATTCGAATGCGTAGTCCCAGCGCACACCCGGCATCAGGTTTGTTGGTGAAATGAATATCCGCCTAAAAGTAAATCCCTACAATAGCCTGTGTGTGGTTATAAATGGACCTACGTGATAAATGGACCGGGGTCCTTTTACCACTGAAAAATGGAACTGTTTATGCGTTTAGTGGTTCTCAAATCATAGACGTCGTACACTGATGTATATAAGTAAAATATGTACCATTTTTAAATGCAAAACTTGGCAAGAAATTTGCCAAAACAATGTTAATAAAAATAAATGAAAATGAAAATGAAAAGGACATTGTTGATTTATATTACTATAAGGTTTATGAATTTGCTATTTGTTGTTGTTATTGCACGTAGAACAATTAACCGCTTTTAACTCTCTTAACATATTAAACGTTATTTTTATAGGGGTAATTCTTCACGCCGTTGTAAATGGACCCCCGGTTCATATACGACTGGGGTACGTTTACAATATAACACTGTGTTGTACACTGACAAGCACGACTATGAGGAACAACGGGTCGATGCAACAGTTTTCCAAATACCAGTGTTCCAAGATGCATGATACCGGCGAAAGACGTTGCAGAAATGACTCAAAAAGGGACTAATTGTTATAACTCTGAACTATAGTGTCATTCATATCCCTGTTCATGTATTATAGGTTAGCAGATTTGCTTTAACAAAATGGTCTGCTCTCTATCCAGACCCGCATATTTTGCGAATCATGCCCATTACACGAGTCCATTGTAGAATAATTCCATGGACGTTGTATTTGTGGCAATGTTCAGGTCGTATAGCCATCTCCCGCACTCTGTGTCTACTTATTTTGACGAACTTTACAGAATCATTCTCGTCAAAATTTGTCTCCGAAAGCAGAGACGACGGAAACATGATTTCTGACCAAGCTGATATCGTAATCTTGCGTTTTGCTTCCGAGAACCGTGCATGGGAGGCGGTCGGAGCCAGTGCGTGGGGCCGGTTAGTGTATCTCCACTGACACCGTCCCGAAAGAACTTGTAAATCCTGCATAGCCGTGGGCCTTCCTGGAAAATCCAGACCTGACCCCTGCCTGAAGTACTCCCCGTAATAAACAAGGCGAGGAAGGACGAGGGAATGGGGTTTCCGAGACGGAAGAGGAACATAAAGACGTGAACTACGACACTGGCCTAGTGGAGTCAAAAACTTGACATCTTCGTGTCGACAATGGGCAGAGGGTCACGTTACGTTGTCGTAACAATCTCTGTCTTTGTCACTGGTCAGGATGATCGTAGATATGACAATCGGCACGGCGCGAAGTGTGCCGTCGGCTTTGGGTAGCGGCGAAACCAAACGCTGATTGCGATTTTATCAATTCGTTCATGCATGAAACTGTGAACATTTGGCAGCCGCTTGCCCGGGAAGAGGGGCCCGTTACACGTAGCGGCTTCGCGCCCATAGCTGCCGGCTGTCTTCGACGGCAGCGCCGGTGTGGGCGCCTCTGACGGCCACGTAATATATTATACATGAGTGCCACCCAAGTCGAAGTCCCGGGGCCATGTTGTGTTACGAGTCGACGTGTGGGGCGATAACGCTGCCCATGTAAGTGTCATTGACGATTTCCCCGTCTTCTTAAGCATCGAATAAAGACCGTATGGAACGGGAGTGATTCGGCTCGGGGAGAGTGTGAGAGGGGAACGGGGGGAGGTGTAAAGGGAGAGGGAAGACACGGGAGCGGAATGTGGGATGAAAGGAGCACTGGGCCGGGCGATCGGGATGTCTCGTACGAGGGTTCGTTTCCCAGTGCATGGACGCCGTGCCGATAAAGCGGCGTGCGAGTTTTCGATTAATATTTTGCTTTATTAACCGTCGGCGGTGCTGCGTCGAATCATGCAGCACGTTCTTGTTAGAATGTCAAGTGCAGTGCCACGGCACAATGACACTTAATCAAGTGCAGTCGTGTGTTGAAAATGATTAAATCGAAATGACCAATTAATCGCCTGCCAACAGTCAAGGCACGCCCCCTGCAGGCGGGGAGTCGCGGCTCGGTGTCATCTGCGACGCGCCGCCTCGACCAATCAGCGCGTCGCTGAGCGCTGTTGCCGTCTGAGTGGCGCGCTCTCTGACAGCCGCTAGACAGACGCGTTAGAAACCAGTGCTCTGTTGTTGTTCATTTGCCCGGCTCAACATTCGCCAAGTTCCCTGTTCGCTCACCGGATGTCCGTTGTAGCTGTCCGCGCCAATCCGTCCGCCTGCCGTAAACGACCGCGTCGGCTGGACGCAGGAGGACAGGTCTGAGACCGAACCAGACTCGGCACACCAGCGGTTGCTGCTCGATCCGCGGTACAGACGGGATACGCCATTCCACCCCCGTCGTCTCTCGCTAACCCTCTTGTCTCCGCGACGACGTCTTAGGGTGCTGTCACCATGGAAGGCGTTCTCGTCGTCAACCGACCGACTTCGCCGCCGAAGCCGCAACTCTCGTCCAAAGCCTCGGCGTTCTCAATCGCTGCTCTCATGGCGTCGTCGACGAAGTCAGATAGTGTCCGAGTGAAGACGGAAGAAGACACCGATACTGTCATCGCACCATTAGGTAAGTGCAACGTCTTTACACCAGCAGGCGTGACACCGCCACCTCAAGTGCTGCTATTCACTCGCCCTGGACAGTTATAATGCTGTTATGACCGGAGTGTAATCAAACACGACAAGGTGTAAATTGCTACAAATCGCTTGGAAAGATGGTGTGCATGGGGTCTTGACTTTACGTTGCAAGTCTCCTAAATTCACTTATTATTTTTGTTATGCTAATTATTGCATTACGTTGCAACAGTTATAGTCACGCAAATGACTGAATCAATGTTTGTCTGCGATTTTGTAACGTCTTACTGAATATATAATTTTTTTGTAATATCAATTATTTATTAGTGGTTTTAAACGTACTAAAATTTGTCAATTCTCAAAATTTGTTTGATTGTAAATGCGTTGCAAATTTGAGTCTTTTTCATTAGCCTCTGCGGCGAAATAGTTCATAGGAAACTTTAAGGAGCATAGCAACCTAAATCATAAATACGACGATTTGGTTTCTTAATTGAAAAAAATGATCCTATTTCTATTCAATAGGTAATCAGTTAGTTGAAATCTTTGTAATAAAGGCGTTGCCTGGTAGTAAAATATAAACCTAAAATAACGCACGAGAAGAGAAGTGTGTAAAATGTTTCCAAGATAATAAGTAATTAATTGTATTTGTGTATATTTTAACTCCCACCTTTTTATTTCATAATATAACACAACGTCCATGCTAACTTCCATCGTACTATTTATATCCACATTTGTAATAGCCCATCCGAACATGTAACGTCCTTCCTTCAGTGTAAAACTTAATGCATCATTCATCAAGGCCGACATTTAGCGAGAATGAAATAAAACCAGCAGTGTGCATTACACCCAATAACGGGCTATACGCCATATTTATAATCCAATTACGGAAGGGAAATGATAGCGACACGTTTATTAGTATGTGATTTATCATCGTCATGACGAAAACATTTAGCTTCAGGCTATGCAATGTTAATTGTTATTAATATACCACGTTCCGTTACATTTAGCTATTTCCACATTTAGGTTACTGGCACTTGCTGTGCGCATTTACGTGGCCACTGGGAACGCCACGTAAAATTTATTATCTCGTTACCAATGTCACAAAACGCAGATCGGCGGGCTTTAGGAACCCACTTGCTCTATATGGTGGGTGGCCAAAATCCCATTCTCGGTCACATTCATCCTCGTATACTTCAATATTATTTATCAAAACATTACATTCTTAAAATGTGGGTTTTATTATGATTTACGATGCTGAACTGCGTTAATTTATTGTTTAATTACATTATAATCAACTCAACGAGGAAGAAGATGAAGAAGAATGTTAGAAAATACATATTTAATTGTTATGTATGTGTGTATATGTGTATGTGCGTATGTACGTATGTACGTGTGTATGAATGTATGTATTTATATATATATATATATACACACGCACACACGCACACACGCACACACGCACACACACACACATCCATATATATATATATACAATTTATATATATATATATATATATATTTAATATATATACATGTACTTAGCTGTAATGTATATGTATACTTGTCTTATATATATATAATTTATGTTTAGCTATCATATATATACATATATATATATATATATATATATATTTAATATATATATATTATAGATCTATAATTAATAAATAATAAAATGTTATATATATATATAATTATAATTTTAAATACTATCGGTGTGTATACTAAGTATTACAAAACAACGAGGAACACAATAATTTATAATCACCAGATTTGTCCCAACTACAAACTGATTATGACAGTTTCCCGCCTTACCAGTGTCCGAAGCAACTGCATACATGCAGCTGTTCAGTGACCAGCTTCCCGTGTTGCGATGAACCCGCTCTAGTACAGAGGGTTCTCGCCCGCAGATCGCCCCTCTCACCGGCCTCTCTATAAGTCACCCTTGGCATCACCCTAAAGGCCCCGTGGTCCGGGCTGACTTCGCTGGAAACCGGACCCGGCGTCTGGCTAGTCCCAGTGGCGGGACTTGGCTGTCCGCGCTCCCACACGGGAGTCGGGACGTTGTCCGGCACACACCGCCAGCGGCTACTTGCGGTCAAGCCGGCGGCGTGTGAAGTAACGGCTACTCGGTCGCCACCGCAGATCGCCCGACGCTTCCACGGCCTGTCTGTTTATTTACTGAGTGCATAAACTGTGTGTTGTTTATTGTGTACAGTACACACGCGTACACGCGTTTCCCTTTAATGTGTCCCCCGTGGCTAAGCCATTGATTAGCTGATGTATGTGCTCCTTGACAATACTGCAGAAACAGCGTGCTGATAAATATAAATTCCAAGTAAATACGTTCGCGTGTAGATACTAATTTGTATAACGAACCCGAGTCAGTACGCTCATTTAACATACTAAAGTGTATCTATAACTTATGCGATATAATCATCGATTGGTCGTCCATACATTTTATATACGTGAATAGTATATACTGTTTGAGTCATTTTCTTCTAATTTTAAGGTTAGACCTAATGCTTCGCAATTTGTTTCTGTACGGTCATATTGAACGCTCACACTTTGCCGTCGTTTAAAAGTGTCATTTTGCCGGAGTAAACAAAGGTTTGAAACTTTGGGAAAAGTTAATATTGTAAATTATTTCTCTCTGGTAACTTAGCTCACGCCTCGTATTTTACGTAAAGAACGATTAATGAAAACAGGTCATTGGTGTAATGTAACACTAATTGAAGTTAAATATATTTCAATATACATTAGAGTAACACACTGTATAAATACTACTTTTAAATAAATCGATTAATGTGGTTACTTGCGCTTATTAGTCTACGCTTGCTAATTTTAGCCAGTTTTGAAATCGAAATACTTTTCCATGTTGTACAAATAATCTGTTTTAATATCAAACCGCCATGCTGAGTATGATATTGGTAAGTATGAACAAAGACGAATCACACAAGTTATACATTTACCGAACACAAGAAGTACAGACTCCCAATAATGCTGGAGCTTTTCGAAATCGACGAACCATGGTTTAGAGTCTGGCAACTCTCTTCGCTAGTGTTGTGGTTTCTTCGACACAGTAAACAGGTCACACTTCAATTGCGGTTTTGCATTTGAAACGTCGGGAAATGTAACTCCATCAGTACGCAATGGAGTAGTCGTGTCCACAACTCTGAGAGTGAATACCGTCACTTTCCAGAGAGAAAAAAATCGTTTCCGCAATTCGTAAATATCGGGTGCCTGCCTTGCCGTGATTTTAGTTGTATAAATACGAACGCAGTGTTGAGATATTTATATTATTATGCGAGCGGGCTCGATGTTCGCAGCCCCTTTGGAGAAGTTACATTGATGATAACTAATGTGGCAAACAATCAAGCATCGCTAACATATGTACTCTCTTTTTACCAATGCCAAATTCTGCATGATCCACCGGTTTCAATATATATATATATATATATATATTCCCATTATTTATATATATATATATATATATATATATATATATATATATATATATATATAAATATATATATATATATACTGTATACATGTCAATATAATTTACCGTATTGAGGCTTTTTTTGTGCTTTTAATATATGTTGTTAAAATGATTAAGTGATACTCTGTTTTTGCAACTGTGTGAAGTTGTGAACAGTGTAACTGATTAATAGTTGACATCTAGACATTTAAAATAAAATATTAACGTTCTTCGATCCGTTGACATCAATCCATTTGGGTTTTTTCTCGCACTCGATTGTAACGCGACGTCACCGTAAACAAATGGAACTCCTGGCTTTCCACGGCTGCAGATGGAATCGGTGAAAGCTCGGCTTGTCGATTTCTTTGTCGATTGGCGCAGCAAGTGGTGATCGTTTGTCATCACAGCCTAAGCGACGACCAGACCCTTCGCCAACGTCATCAAGCACTTGGTGGCGCGCCTGGTTCGTCATCGTTCTGAAAATAAATATTTGCCCGACAAGCGCGGTGCCCGGTCACCGCCTAAGTGGCTCATGCACATTCCCGTTGAAATCAGACAGCGAAAGAGCACGGCGGCTGCTTTGCTGGTGGCACGGGGGTATCATTCCGACTCGTCGACTCCTCGCATCGCTCGCCGTGTGTGCGGTGTTGCTCTGCTGGCAGATTGTGCAGCCTCTGAGGAGGTGCAATGCTGCTGCGGTCGCACTACGCGATACGGTGGCAACGACGTTAACATGGATTCGGTCCATAATTCTTTACTCTGTCGAGTTAAGTTAGAGGGGAACGTGTCGGTGTCAATTAAATCAGCTTGTCAACTGTTCTATATATATGTGTCCGTGCGATCAAAGACTATTCGTTTGCGCCGTGTATTCTGATCAGCAGATGGTGTTGCAATGATACAGCAGTGTCTTCTCCGTCTGTGTTTTCACACAAAGATCTTGATAATTTTGTAACGTTCAAATACGGTTATACGCTATTTTTCAGAATAATAATTGCGTCTCCGCTGTTACCTGTTGATTGCAGCCTACACTATAAACTCCTACGATATGTCAAGAAAAATACACCACTTATGTGCGGCCCTGAATAAATGCAAACACAACGAAATACAAATCGTTATCGCCTAAACCAATCTCTAGCTGTGGAAATAGCGAAACTATGACTTTATCATCATGGTTTGAAGAAATTGAAGCTATCATCTTCGCAGCAATAATACCAAGGACATATTTAATATTGCCTATCTACAACAAAACACCCCCACAGAAAAGAAGATTGTTCCGTAGCTGTTTAAACGGCAGAACATATAACCTGAAACATATATATTATTCTCAAAGGCCGCGAAAGAATGAATTTTTATAATCGATACGCATACGAATACATTTCGTGCCGGCTGAACAAAATATGATAAGTTAATTTAAATGATTGCACTTATACACATTACGACCACTTAGATTAAAATACCGTTATGTAACCCTAGCCCAGTTTGTTCTGTGCACACGGCGACGGCTACACAGCTAATACAGTTCCTTCTGCGCTCCTGGTAGAACCGATTTTTATAGACGAAACATCGGTCTGAACGACCTTTTGATACAATGATCGTAACAGAGATGTTTTGTGATGATCGTATAAAATACGGGCATCCATTGGCACGCCGCAACCGACGTTCAAAGACAGCTGCCTGCGGTCGCCATCACAGAGACGTGCCGAGGCGTACTTGACCCGTTCCGTTTCCACCCAACCAGGGAAGGGTTGACACGGTGACTGTCAACGCGATGAGACAGCTGGACATTTTTGTGGCCCATTAGGCGCGCGCGACAAGTGCTTGGGAGCTGCAGGGCGCTTTTCACGACGACTTGTCGTAAACAAAACGCAGACTGGGCGACGACAAACGGAACGGCCTGCGTCACCGATCGCGGTTTTGACTGTGACATTGCCGACGACGAAGCCTTTATTTTGAACTTATATAAGTTATTATCATCTTACATTATTATATTAGAAGCATGCATCCGACGAAAACTTTAATTATATTTGACGTACTAACGGATGTGTATTTTTGTTTCTCCTCAGAGAAGCTAGTCGAAGCAGCGACGAGTTCTTATCAGCCAACTCCAACACCGTCACCGTTACCGTCACCGTCGTCACCAACCTCCACACCGTCCTCGTCGCCGATGCTTAAGCTCGACAGTAGCGCATTCTCAACGACGAAGATCTCGGACCGGAAGTCGCCTAGTGTCAACAGCGCCATCTCAACCGGAAGTGGTTCGAAGGAACTCGCTGGGATTCAGTGTCGTCTGGAAACGAAGGAATTGTGGGGAAAGTTCCACGAACTCGGCACGGAAATGATCATCACGAAAACAGGAAGGTTAGTAGTGGTTGGATACAACATTTCGAATTCGCGTAGATTTTGAAGTCAAGTGTTTCCGTAATACGCTTTTATTTGATAAAACTAAACGAGATTAACTGTAATAATATTTCAGTGCCCTAACGATTGTGCATAACAATGGAGGTCATTTTGACTCGACTAGATCAGTTTATATACTGATAATTTTACAAACCCATATTCACATTAACATCTTCCAATTTATCTCTTAACCACTGTTATCTACTTTTTTCTGTGGCAAAGGAATAATAAAACATAATTTTAAAACCCTACTGGGGACTTGAGCGAGCTGACCGTTCGGAGGGGTGTAGAGATGCTGAATGTTGCGGCTGCTGCTGTCGCGTCCATCAGCGTCGGTCTCACAAATTGCTGCAAATTAGCGAGCGAGCGTCATCTATGGCGGCGGAATGCGCCGCTGAAAGCATCTGCAAACATTATGCGTCAGTGTAGTCGTAGCAGCGAGGCGATGATATCATCTCTGCTGGGAATAGCCGCAAACATGGTTGTAGTGCCAGGGTGGCGTAATAACGACAGTCGACTGGAGTATGTTTGATGTCAATAACGCAACTCACAAAGACGCGCTGTTTACGCCGCCCTGCTAAGAGTATGCGAGTGATAACTACACCGAATAAGCTTTTTACGCTGCTCGTTCACAAGTGTGGTGATAACTACGTCGAATAAGCTATTTTCGCTGCTCGTTCATAACTATGGTGATAACTACGTAGAATAAACTGTTTACGCTGTCCGTTTACATGTCTGGTAATAACTATCGAAAAAAAATTACGCTGCCCATTTACAACTAATTCTCATTTCATTAGAAGTAACCAAGAATATAATATTGATTGTTTTCCAAACGCACATATTTGCAATCAATACTGCAATCTTTGGGACTTCTAATGAAATGAGAATTAGTTATAAATGCTATTGACATAAAATAAGTTGTTTATGCTGTCCGTTTTTAAATATGATGATAACTAAAGACTAAGATGATACGTATAATACATTTTACTGTGTCCGTTCACAAGTATGGTAATAACTACATAGAATACATAACCTGTTTACGCTTTCCGTTTACAAGAACAGTAATAACTACGTAGAATAAATAATGTTTATGCTGTCCGTTTACAAGTATGGTAATTACTACGTATAATAAATAGTCAGTTTACATTGTCCGTTTACAAGTATGATAATTACTGTGTATAATAAATTATGTTTACGTTGTAACTTTACATGTATGTTAACTGCTACGTATAAAAAATAAAATAATATGTTTAAGCTGTATTTTTACAAGTATGGCTATTACTACGTATAATAAATCATATGTTTACGCTGTTTCTTTACAAATATGATAGTAACTAGCATACTCTGTTTACGCTGTACATTTACAAATATGATTATAATTACATTGACTAAGCAGCAACTACGCGGCACGAAACATGGCTCACAGGTTAAACACCTCCTGTCTCTATTAACCAGTGGCAATCGATGGTAAAAAACATAAGCGACCAAAAATACTGGTTCAAAGAATGCACATCACTACGTGTTTACACAAGGAGGTGCACTGCAGCGGTAACGTTCCCACGGTTCGAGTTAGTTGTGAATATTTTGTGGTAGGTATTCGAGTTATCGAAGAACCAGTTAACGAAGTTGAATGAAAGAAAGTAGTAGTCACACTAATAAAGACTGTTGTACAGAGCATTTAGGTTCACATGTTTTATAATCCATACATCCAAGCCATGCACATGATTATGATTATAATTATGCAGGTACATTAATTAAACATATAAATGTACGAACAAATTGGTGTTTAAGAATCGGGTTTACGTGAGTAATTTGTAAGGATAATATATAAATATGTCGACAAATAAGTTGTTTTAATTAACCAGTAACGGGCTATACCACGAGGTCACACCCAACCTACCCTAGACGGGTTTTTTCTTACTTTGCTGAGTATCAGGTTATTTGTAAAAACGCAAATGAGGCTTTTGGGATGCGTACGCAGTGCGCACCGTTCTGCTAAACGCATGGACCGGTGGACAAAGAACGAGATTACATGTCTACAACGAATACTCGAATATATACTACATTAAATTAATGTGATCATTGTCGTGTATCTGTGGGAAGTTTGGAAATATTTTACCGGGCGTCAACTTAGTCGAAACGTATATAATTAAACTGTTCCAGCGATTTGCCCTCGAGTGATTATCGAAACTAAACGCACCGAGTCAGTATGGCAATAACACACTGAGCTACCTAGCAGATGTCCCTCTATTCTGTTCCTACACAAAGCCAGATCTTCAGATGTGAACAAATGTGTAATTACCAAGCGACGTTCACCCCAAAACCTCTGCCTCGGAGGCACGCTCCTACTCAGGGCGCCATTCTAAGCGCGCCGTCGCGTGAGCGAGCCTGGTGAATACCGGACGGCGTTGACGAACGTGCCCGCTAATAACATGGCGTCTCGACAGAGGTGTGAGGTTCATCAAGGACTTGACTGTGTCGTTAAAGCGACATCATTGAAAAGTGATCAGATAAAGTCAACGACAATGCCGACTGCAGTTGTCGCCGCTAAATGGCCACCGGTCATCAGCCGTTGACTCCGCGAGCGCTCGCAAGCGTGAAATGAGATCGGCGCTTGAAATGCGAAATAAACTGTGTTGACAACGGAACGAAGATGAAAGCGGCGCCTATTTCCATATTGTCTGACATGTTGACATTGGTCGCCGCGCACGCAACTACAGGCATTGTCTGCCTACTTAATATGTAGTTCGGATATGCATGTCTAAAGAGAATAGAGCGTCATTGGAAATGCATTGCTTCATTTAAGAGAAACCACATCGTGGTGTCGCACACATAATAATATTATATGGAAAATATATATATATATGCACGAACATTACGTTCATGACCAATAATTAACAGGCGACAAATACAAAATCTTTGCGAGGAGATTATAACGCGACTTTTTCATATAATATTATTATGTGTGCGACACCACGATGTGGTTTCTCTTAAATGAAATACGTTTCCAATATATATATACATAGTACATATACATGTACATGTATATATATATATATATATATATATATATATAAATATATATTTAAAGGTTCTTTTTTGAGAATGTAGACCTAAATAGTTTATCGTTACATTAGAAGTAACCAAAAATATATTGATTGCAAACATGTGCATTTGGAAAAATCATAAAATATAACTTATAATATAGCTATATATATATATATATATTATATATATATATGATGATATAGCTATATATATATATATATATATATGCACGTGTTTGCAGGCAATATATTCTTGCTTACTTCTAATGAAATGAAATGAAAATGTATTTAGGCCAACATTCTCAAAGTAAAGAACATTTAAAGATTATTTTGAAATGATATTTAAAATCCACAGTTGTTATAAAGATACTTTTTAAACGCAAGCACACATAATGGTTTAATGCAGAACTTCGTACTTCTTTGACACCTGTTTAGGGCCAGTCACGTTGCGTTGCGTTGTTTAGGAGCAAAGGCCACCAACCCACCACGTACCATACCAACGTCCGTATCTGTCACTCTTGCAGGCGCATGTTCCCGACGCTACGAGTGAGTTTCTCAGGCCTCGACCCCGATACCCGCTATGCCGTTCTGATGGACATCGTTCCCGTCGACAGCAAGCGCTACCGATACGCCTACCACCGGTCATCGTGGCTCGTCGCCGGCAAGGCTGACCCGCCACTGCCCACGAGGCTCTATGTCCACCCCGACTCGCCCTTCAGCGGCTCCCAACTCGTCAAACAGACGGTGTCGTTCGAGAAGACGAAACTCACGAACAACATGCTGGACAAGGGCGGCCATGTGAGTCCGACGTCAACTTTAATTTCTAATTCTGCAGTTGAAATTTGGTAGACATTGATTGGATGGGCATCACGTCACAGTTTAGTTGCATATGTAACGATACTATTTTAATACAATATACAGGTAAAGTTAATTTTCATTATATAACAGGTTGGATAATCAAAACGATGTTGATTCATACCGCTTTTACTTATTAGTAAATATGTTTCCGTTATAAAATTCAATCATGTATCGAAAATGGACCTTTTCAATAGGCAGTTGACTCTTTAGTTCGTACACTTTATGTTACCAATTGCGTTCATGCATAACATTATTATTTATTTTGTATATTCGTAATTGAATTACGTCTTCTTGTAGATAATTCTCAATTCGATGCACAAGTATCAGCCGCGCATCCATGTGGTAAAAAAGAAAGATGCCAGCTCAATACACAACCTGGCGGCGGAGGAATTCCGCACGTTTGTCTTTCCGGAGACTGTCTTTATCGCTGTGACGGCATACCAGAACCAGCTGGTGAGCACGCGGCAGTGTAGAGAACACCAGCGTCAAGTAACATGCTGGGGAGGGTGCAATGGTTTAACAGCAAGGTGTTCGCATTGTTTTTCCTCTAGCGGACGTAGAACGTAATTTATGCTTTATAGACGGTGACATGTGTGTACGTTTAACGTTTCTGACATGCAGAAACGTAAATTGTCGCGGGGTTCAAAAACTGCTCAGTGGGGAATAGACAGAAATAGGCCCAAGGGGGTTCGAATGAACTAAATAATTTTTATCTATTAGCTACTGCGTACTGAAATACAAAAAAAGTTAATTTTACTAAATTTTTTCATTGAGTTCTTAATTC
The DNA here is from genome assembly GCA_963995525.1 of Escarpia spicata. Classification (NCBI taxonomy): domain Eukaryota; kingdom Metazoa; phylum Annelida; class Polychaeta; order Sabellida; family Siboglinidae; genus Escarpia; species Escarpia spicata. The sequence goes on along the minus strand of OZ023214.1, from coordinate 10,877,710 downwards.
CATAAGGTAATTGTGACATTAGTTTTGTTTTGTTTACCAAGTGACTATTTAAAAATAATTAGCCTAATTTGTTCTAGTAAGAGTATAAAGTTACAAGCACAATTTAGTGATGTTTGTTCCCGCGCGTACATAGGTGTTGTTTCTTTTGTTATTCAGATCACCAAACTAAAAATCGACAGTAATCCATTCGCCAAAGGATTCAGGGATTCTTCTCGATTGACAGAGTTAGAAAGGTGGGTCTTTCCTTACAACAATAATCTAAAAGGATTTTTGAATTTGTAAACTATCATTGCGTGCATACATGCGATTGATGTAAACTAACACATTAATGAATTATAAATATATTTTTATAATTTGTTTTACATATTGGTGTGACATTTCTAATTATAACGTAGTCGTAGTGACTGCAGTGTTGTCAATAACAATGGTTTTTTTTGCAACCCAGTTAAATTTATATTGTATTCGTTTTGTACGTTTACCTAATTTTATTATATTTGCATCATTTGGAATTATGCACTAATTCATAATCACATTATTTAACAGTCGGTGTATTTTTTTATTATTATTCATATTTACTATACTGACTTAATAAATGGTGTAGTGTAAGTGTAGACTTTTTGTTGCTAACACGTCCTACGTCGACTATCAACAAACATTCTACCTTTGCCTTACCCTTCGTTTTGACTTATTCACGAAGTCGGTACGAGAGACAGGAACGTGGGTATTAAGTTGAACAATTGGGAAAAGGAGTTTTATACTTTTTGGATTCCACAGACACCTCATTTGTTGGAATACCATCAGTTGTTCTTGATTTACAGCTGATGTTGACGTAAACGTTAAAAAGCGATGTCTTCAGAAAGAATATCATTTTATACACACTGCCTATTTTTTTTTATATGTGGGTTCATAAATGCGTGTATTTTATTAGTTTTGGGTTACGTATCGAGGAAAAAATAAAGTGGACTTTGAAAGGTGATAGCATAAGGTATGCAGGGCTAGGGAACATGGCTAGTGTTAACGCCGTTGGTATATTGTAGTGTCGGTGTTTGTAGGGAGAGCATGGAGGGACTTCTTCAAGTACAGAACTCCTACTTCCACAAGCCACTCGGACCCGGCTACGACGCCGACTTCGAGGAGTGTCTCAAGGCCCACTACAGTCAATGCCAAGGTGAGTGTCCCGCACAATATCCTTGACAGTAACAGTACAATAGCGCTATTTTACAACGTAACATACTTAATGTTGATATACAACATGTCTTAGAAATAAATGTACATGTGTTACATTGCATGGATGTCACTTGGCTAAAAGCCGTCTTCCAGTGACACCATTTAAACTAAATTATCATTACTCTATGATTACTTAAGCATAATCAAAACGATTACCAAAATCGTATTAAACGAATCACCAAACAACACATTGATGAGACCAATAGGGTGTTTGCAGTTGTCGCGTAACAGCAGCGTGTGTTGTGTACTTAACCGTAACAGTTAATTATGTTGTAAGACAGTAACAGCGTATATCAGCAATAGCTGTCAATACAGTAGCGGAGCAGCAGCGTGCGTCGAAACAGCACCACAGCAGTATAGTATCCGTAAGTTATGAAATAAGCATCTTCGTAGATTATGTAACAGCACTGTTAGTAGCGGTAACAACGTAAAACGTTAGCAAAGTAGCATTAATGTAAGAAGCAACAGCAACTTTACAGTACTCACCCAACCGAGTAACGTAACAGCCGTCGTACCGGGATACATAATAAAATAAAATCACATAGTATTATATACTCTACTACTACCCTAGTATTGCTGCTTCGTGGAAGTACCGATGCCAGTGCTCATTAGTGCTCAGGTGTAATTGTAGTATGCTGTAATAATAGCACTGTAGTGGTGTTAGTTCTTGTTACGTAATGAATCGTGTAGCAGCCATAAATAACGTTTGGCAACCGCACTTCTCTGGATTTTATAATCTATCTTATGTGGAACAACTCTGAAGACGAATCCGTCTTATTAAATGGCTCCATAAAATACCGTCAATGCGCCTGTTTGTCAACAATATCACCCTAGCTACCACAACAACCGCCACCAACAGCAGCGCAAACATGATATTCTAATGCAACATTCCATTCCACAAACAATGTCCAGATCGGGTTTCATCGTGTATACGACATCCGTTCATTCCACGTTGCACAATTCCTTCAACTGTACGCCATTCCTAACCCAAACTAATGCAATATCTACGTAGACTAATAATAATATTACTACACTGGCATAATTTATTATTATTAAGCATAATATGTAAACATTACGTTTACCAAATGTGTTGGTGATAGTTTTAAGTTATTCTACTGAGACGATTTTACTCCTTACTCACTGCAAATACAGTCCGGATCAATTCGAAGATGAAATTTACAACGACAGAGAACGCTGACTCATGCGCGCCGCGTCATGACAATATTCTACACAAGTTACACAACACATAAACGATGCAAATTAAATTGGAATGGAGAATGAATAGCAATTTATCGTCAATGATTCGTCCTACGTCGATTTTTAGTCAAGTTTAGTTTAATTCCTCGTGTTCTTAATAACAATCCTATATACAACACGCAGATGTTAAACGGCTGCCATATTTACATTTATTTAAAGAGAAATAGATAACAATGCACATTTGTCAAACAGTTCACTTGATTCCTTCCTGGTGATTTCCAATAGACCTGTAATTTACTTTTAAGTAGCTGTTTACCTCTTACGTTGTATTTCGTTAGGCGATGTTTTGATGCTCACGGTGATAATGTCTGAATGTACCATTTCGCCGACAATATGGCCGCGGTTGTATCGACAGGCACAGGATCCCGGAGCCGTCAGAAATGCCTACATGTCGACAAAGTCGAGTCTTGCGCGGCTGATAAGGACTCCATTTAGCGGCAGGCAGTGTAAATATTTGGGTAGTGGATCGCTTTGAAGCACCATTATCGACTACTGATCCCATACCGCGGGAAGCCGCTTACTGTTAGCGTTCTGATGCTGGTAGTTTGGGTGCTACAGTGAATTGGAGAGACTATTAGAATAGTATGTTAAAAGTTTACGAAAACGTGTTTAAGAGGTATGATGAAAATATGCTAATTCTTAGTAATTACTAATAGTGGTGGTAATAATAATAATAACAATAACAATGCTTAATGAATCTATGTTAATTTTATTGTTGTAAACAAAGTCAGATATTAAGGCGTGGCTTTGTTAGTATGCTACTACAGCAATATGTTTTTAATATTTCAATATACTTTAATTTCATCGTATTAAGAGTACTTTCCGGTAACACGTATGGGTGCATCAAACCCAACTGGATTCAGTTTAGGCCAATTCGAATACAAATCCGAGAGACCAACATTTCTTAGTAGAGACTTGTGATGTTCAACTAAAAACACGTTACATAGACAGTCTTACATGTTGCAAAATTGATAGTAATACGTACTTTGTAGCGTCCGGTAACGCCTGAAACATGCTTGGTCATCTACATCGTAGATAGAGTTGTAGGCCTACCGTTCGTTAGTACTCAACTGTTCGCGCAAAGTAACACGTTTACGTCATAACACAATCTCCCGCTTTTACTCTTGTTGATCTAGCGGCGCCACCCGACGGATTTATGGCGAAACTGTATTTCTGTCTAATCGGAACAACCACGCCGCAGCAATGCCCGCAGCAATGAGTCAACATATATTATGCTGTTTTATGCACAATATTTAGAGCACCATTCTGCCATTTACTGTCATTGTTTTATGAGAATGTTCTTGGTGTAAAAATAGCATCTCCGAATGGACTTTGTGTTGGTGATATATAGAATAGAAGACATTCAAACTTTCTAGACACGAACATTACATTTAACAATTCTTAGTGTTGACTTCGAGACTTTGACGAGTGATTTATTTCAAAATACGTAATACGTTTTGTTAGTAATTGTTATTAACAAACTACTGTAAAACAATTATTATTAACAAACTACTGTAAAACAATTATCGTTAACACACTACTGTAAAACAATTATTATTAACAAACTACTGTAAAACAATTATTATTAACAAACTAATGTAAAACAATTATTGTTAACAAACTACTGTAAAACAGTTCAGCGCAATATAAGCAAAAAGAAACGCAACAATGCAAACATGCCAATAGGAAACTCGGCTTTTTCATTCATGATTGTGTCTTAATTTAATTGTGTCTATACCTGTAAACATCAGAGTTAAATAAAACTAGTTACTCATGTGAATTATCGTGATAATATGCTATATATATATATACATACCCTCTATATATGTAATACTATATGTAATATGTGTGTATATATATATATAATATAGATATACATACTCTTATTACTATGTTCGTTTTGAGCAAGTTTACAACATGCAGATGTTGCCTGTAACTCTTGTTCTATGCGCTGCGTCGGAATAACTTAAACACAGCACAACTTAAAAATAGTTGCCGTTGTTTTGCCAAAACATGTTATAGTTGTCAGGAATATGCACCTAACGATCACTGTAGTGATATGTATCCCAACGATTCTACCCTACACCAAGATACACCATTGTAAACGTGAGCGGGAATATCCATAGCAACAGAAGGTGCAGGGTAACTATTTATGTAGCGTTGTGTTGCGATCAATATTAATTATTATTAGTTATTTTATTAGTTATTTTATAATTGCCGTATAAGAACCGATGTCAGTTGCTTATGTTATGATTAAAGCGTCCTTTGTTGTAGTACACCTACATGTACTAGGGATACACAAATACAAATATTATACTGTCATGCTAATACTTCACAACACATTTCCGATTAAGAAAACTATGTTAATATATTTTCTAACATTATCCTGTCTACACTCAATACAAAACTATTTTGAATTTGCAACAGTTGTAATGGATTAATTTGGTCATAACTGTAACCATTATATTTTATAAACTTGTATACGTTTATGTAAACGTTAATGGCTTACATTATAACACTATATATATATATATATATATAAACGCAGTTAAACTAATAACTTACTAGTTCTCCTGTATTTCCTAAACTAGCACAAACTATCTCCAATAAAATTGTGATTGGATGTTTTCTGTGGTAACGTTGTACGTAATTATGCACAGAATTAATCAAACTAAGCCTGTCAATCGGCCAGCCAAGCTTGCCATTTGTTACACAAGCCTGTCACTTAGCCCCGAAATCAAACCTGACACGCGCATTTCAGCATTAACGTGTATAGGGTATAGGGGTAGTAATCTCAACCTTGAGATTAGGCGGCCTGCGTAAAAAGAGGAAGTTTATTACACCCTCATACAAGTAGGGTTTCCGGTCCATCGAAACGATTCCTTGCAAAATCGACCGTCAAGAAGTAATTCTTGCGACAGCAATCAGATACGGCTATCTCTGTTGGGGCAATGTGCAAGCAATCGATACGAGTGCCGCGTCTAGATAAAGGTGATTATCTCTGCACGACATATTAAGAAAGCGTTTCAGTCTGAGTGGATTAACTTCTAAGGTGTGACGTCATCGGCTCGTAAATCCAATTTCTAAACGTAGCGCGAATCTGTACAACTTGAAGATGTCGAGTCGGAAAGTTAGTTTAGTGTCTAGATTGGGGTATTTTATTCGTGATAACGAATATATTTACTGTCGACTTTTCGATAGTGTTTGATGATTGCAAGCAACGAATTATATATTGAAACGGGTACTGTTTTTATGTTGTGCAGACGCGGGGGAGAAACTGTCAGCAGGCGTGCGCGACACTCTTTGGAGCAACCCCTTCACGTCACGTCTTATGCAGCTGCCGTACACAGCGACACCTGGCGGCCGCGCCCTTTACTCCACCCTATTCGGACTGGCGGGAGACACCTCGGCGCTGTCGACCTTCTCACTCAGCCCTTTCGCTCCGACCGCCGCGCTCACCGCAGCCTCGTCTCTTCCCTCGAAAATTCCCGCAAGTCACATGGCGTACGTCGCGCAATCGATGACGTCACCGGAAGACATATCCCAGCATGCCGCCGGACTCTTTGGCTATCGCTACCACCCGTACCTGCACAGCGCTGCGGCGGCGGCAGTCGCCAGCAAACGGACATAGCGCGTGGTCATCGCCAGGACAGTGGAGTAAACAGATATATCAGCCGTCCCGTAGCTCCTAGGCAATTATAAGTGATGATCTGTTAACAGCGCAAGCATTGGCGGCAGATGTATCGCAGCAGGCATGTGGACGTTGAAAGTCCCGCTCGTTGAGATTTCGCTCCGGGCGCGACATTGGTCGTCGTCAATCCTCTAGTCATAGCTCCGTGTTCCCACGGCTGTCACACAAATCGTTGTAATGTGTTTACCGTGATAGCATCTCGAGTCCGGTCGCACCTACGCACAATGACGAACGTATAGCGCACTAAACCAGACACCAAATAATCGTTAAGTTACCCATTTGTTAAGACCAACGTACGTTTGAAGTTTCTTCAGTTTCTCGTTGAACATCTTGCGATAATTTGTCACAACTTTCTACGTGTATTTATGTGTTATGCAAAACACGATTCCACTCCACCCGTGTCGCATCAGATGATGTCACCCCGGTAACGAATAAAAAAAGTTCGCCACGGGCAAGACCAGATTAAGGAAAACGCCGGATGTTTGTGCGCATACTGTCCATGTGTTTGTGCGATGAATATCGCCACACAATTGACCGATACGTGAACGCAACACGCGTGTGAACGAACATCCGTAGTTGTGTGGGCGCAAGGCCGGTCGACGCTCGTGTGAATAGACGGAACAGTGGCATAGAAACGTCTGCTTCCGGAGTTATCTCGTTCACACAGGGCGTGGTTATGTCAGACCGTCTACCAGGAAGTCGAGTTCACACCAAGAAATTACGACATAATAGAAAGAGTTTCTCGTGTGTGTTGTGTCATATGAACTATGCTACAGCATAATGTGAATCTAAACAAAACGTGTGTAACAATTTCACCTACGTACTCAGGTCATTATATATTCACCATAATTTGTGTCTCGCAGGAAACGCCGAAAATGCGGATACGCAGCCAAGTTTTCAAGCAAATCCCAACAGTGTTACAGTTCCACTATTTAACACGATGCTTTCACATAAATGCCAACAGTGTAATAGTTTCGACTACTTAAGTTGGCTACTTAACATGGCGCTTACTCGAGTTCTCTGAGACGCTTCTGGTAGAAACAAATGTCAGAATGGAACACACTGGCCGTGACAATGTTTGTATAGACTGCATTTCTCTACACGACGTCCTTTATAACACTGATGTCGCTACCACAAAAACCATTGACACTTACCTCTGCCATGCCCTGCTGTTTCTTATTGTCTCCGAGTGTGTTTTGACGACGCACGTGTAACAGTATTGTCTCGGGCCAGGGTCGTGGGAACACACGCACTGATTGTCAAGACAATCAGACTATTGCTGTGAACAGCGACAGTTGAGAAGAAAAAGGTGTACATATTTGAATAGACAATGAGACGTTTTTTCACATGTTAGCCTGTAATTACTGTACATTTATGATACGTATTTAAATTTGTAAATGTGATGCGCTACTGTAAAGTGAATTAAATTATTGCCGTATATAACCGTGCTTGCTGTGTTTTGTTATAATATAAAATATTGTATAGATTCGTTTCTGGGAAAACAACATCGCCATGCCAGTCGCCACCATGTCTATGCTACCTTTTGTCCTATTCTATGTATTATAGTGTTCCTACAAGTACACTTATTCTTATTATGCTCTACCTCGAAGCACCTATTATAAAGGGATTGTGCCGACTAGTTGTGTAAATATATGCCGTGTAAATCACAATCCAACATTATGAATGTTTATGTATTTGTGTGTTTAGTTTCAAATGTAACTATGTTATTGGTAAGTCCCGATAGAAAGACATTTAGAGCGAAAATACAATGTACATTAGACCGTCTCTCAACTTACTTATGGGAGAGTCTATTCCCGTGCCATGCGAAAAGCATACACTCTATCTCGGTATAAGTTTTGTTACACCGGCTTTATTTATGTCCGTGGGCAGAGTAGGATCATTATAATGTTGTATTATAAGACACCATAGCTAGTTATGGCTGACGTCATCAATAGCGGAAACAATTACTGTTGTCAGGCATACGCAAGTTGGGAAAATAGAAGTCGCTACTGGGACGAGTTTGGCCATTGATGCATGCATGTGGCGGACTAGAGAGTTTAGCATACGCACGCACTGTACGTAGCACAGGGACATGTTCAATGGAGCTTTGTGGTGGTGAATATACAGTTTACTTTAACACACTCTTATTCAAACAAACGCAACAAAACTTTGTATGGCCACTTTAAATGGGAACATTTGAACAAGATCACAAGGTGCTCTGAGACCTTGAATTTTATCGATGAAATGACTTATTGTTTCAAAATATTTGATTTCATTAAATAAATAAATAAATTAACTAGAAAATACGAAAGTACAAACCATAGGTATAAGATTATGTCCTCATTAGAGTATAGTTTCGTATTGTGTTGGGACAAATAAACGTTTTAATTAACCATGCCGGTTACATAGGAGCCTTTTGTTTCATCATACCCATATAAATATATATATGTTATTCTGTTTATTGAGTGTACATCCACATTCACAATGTTCAAAGTAATGTCAGACGTGAACTTGATTCTATCGAATATATGTACACGAACAACAAATAAGGTTGTTCCGTTAACAACAGAAGCAGCGAATGCAGTCTCTAAAAGCGTCCATGATCTAATCACCCGAGTTATAGCCATCCACAATTCACACGCAAACAACCGGGCGTAACAGTTGTTTGTTGGGCAACGGACTCATCCCTGCGGGCACGTCCACGGACTGCCGTAGCCTGCCCGGCGCAGCCGGAGGTCCCAGGCGAGACATATGTGTCTAGTTGCCCCTATCAAATCACACAGTCGACTGCACCGACAATGAAAACGCTCGCTTCCCGCGACCGCCGCTTAATTTATACTGTGTCGGGGCGATTACATTATGCCGACTTAGTCCTGTGGCGAAACCTCTATCGCCGCTGCACCTCCATTGTTTAGTCCCCTGGGCCCGCAGTCGGTGCCCACTACGCAGTGACGCTCACGTGAAAAGAGCAACGAGTTTTCCGCGCGAGTCCTTCACGCTACCGTTGGGCGTCGTCCGCGGCTTGTTCGAATCAATTCAAGATGGTTGGCTTTATGGATGTACGGATTTGCCTATCAGCGACATAAAATATATACAAAACGACAAAGAACAGCGACAGCTGAAACGCGGCGAAATAAATAATCGTTCGACATGGCCACGTCATTATTAGCCGTTGTTCTACGAATCTACCAACATGGCGACGGCGACTCCTCGATGTAACGGTCGCACATTAATCTTGCGACGGCTGTCGTTGTCTTCAAAGACGCGCCCCGCACATGGACACTGTCAACCCCTCGTAGCGTCGCACTCGTTGAAAATCTCATTTCGAAAACGAACGTCACCGCGCGCTCCTAATGACCCGCTAACGACACTATCTGGAGGGAATGCTTTTTTCTCCTCTCAGGTTTCACCGCCGCCGACGATGTCCAGCGTCCATGGCCCGATAAGAGAATTGACCATTTAAACGTTTTGTCTTAATTATGGCGACTCCGACAAGGCGACCGTCTCCGTTAGCTTTCAATCTGTCATCGCGTTATGCGACTAACCCGCCACCCACCAATAGGGGGGTCCCGCGGGGGTCAACGATTCTGCCCCCTGCCGTGGCTGGTGGCTTCTGCGACTTGCGACTTCGCTTTCTGATAAATTGGTGATCGACGCGCGCTGCGGCAAAGCACAGAAAACTGCACTATTTTAAAACACAGTTTAATACAAAACGTGTTTTAAACGTTAACAGCCAGCACATGTAATTTTTATTTAAAAAAACACGATGTCCCAATATATGCGTGCGTGCGTGCGTGCGTCTGTGTGTGTGACTCGGCCATTATGCTATCAAATAAATGCATTTGGATATCCCAAACTACTAGTCGTATTACGGTCAAAACTCAGTCAAATATGATAATTAAAAATTATAATCTGGAATAATATGATAATTGGAGACGCGGACAAACCGTTCTTCAGTTCGTTAGTTCTTCAGGTGTGTAAACGAAATGTACGTATCGTATGGGCCCTGATCATAATTTAGCTACAAAATTTATTACATAAATTGCAGTTGTATTTTATGGGTATGGAGTTATGTGCCATTAAATAAGTATAAATTATACAGGCGACGAAAAGTAATTAGTTGCAAAGTTCATGGTTCTGGCATCATAGTGCGGTCGAGCGTAGTGTTTCGGTAACAAAATAATGTTGCAACCCTTCGCTTCATTATGGTTTCAATTTCAATGTCAAAGGCAAACGTAAGGAAGTCTGAACACAGAGAGAATGAGTCAACGCGTTTAGACATTGTCACAGAAAGACCGCAGTGTCGACTTTCAACCACGATCGTGTTTACACTGCTGGTAACAAAGACAAATGTATATAACTTTGTCTACAGTTTCGACCCCGACATTGTCGTCATGGGCTACCTATTAATTATACCTTAATAAGCACATACATACATAATTATACATACATACATACATACATACATACATACATACATACATACATACATACATACATACATACATACATACATACATGCATGTGTGTGTATGCTTGCACACACACACACACACACACACACACACACACACACACACACACACACACACACACACACACACACACACACACACACACACACACACACACACACACACACACACACACACACACACACACACACACACACACATATATATACACAACCACCCACACACACACACACACACACACACACACACACACACACACACACACACACACACACATACTTACATACATACATACATATATACATACGTACCCATAGGCATACATATATATATACGTATACATACATGCATGCATACGTACATAATTTATTAATACACAAATGCACACACGCATGCACGCACACACGCACACACGCACACACGCACACACGCACACACGCACACACGCACACACGCACACACGCACACACGCACACACGCACACACGCACACACGCACACACGCACACACACATACTTACATGCCTATAGTACATACGCGCCACGCTCGCATATGTGTGATTGCGGGTGCGTGCGCGTGTGCATGTGTGCGTGCGTGGTTATGCGCGTGCGTGTACATACATGTGCGTGAGCGTGTGTCTACATGCATGTGTACGTGCGCGCGTATGCGTGCCTATGCTCGTGCATGTGCTCGTGCGTGAGCTCGTGCATGTTGTCATTTGCACTATACGCGGCCCCACGTGGGCACTCGACAATACAATGACACGAGAAAGACGACAAAACGACGTTTAGTGTCGCCGATAATATTGATCCGCCAGTCTATCGGTGGCGCAATCTTTGCGCCTGGTGAAGCAATTTGACGCAATATGAACACGAGAATATCGATGAATAATAAGTAGAGTCGCGCCGAATTATTCACATCGCTTATTCGCTCGTTCGTCCCGATATCGCTTACAGCGCGCCGTGTTTTATAGACAGTGCAAATCTCTCTATGAATTATCCATGGAAATGACCCGATCATACCTCGCTCGTAGACGAGTGGTCTTCGTTATGATGTTTCGCGTTAAGCTTCCTCGAAAACACGTGCAGATAACAGGTTGGCGTTTAGTCGTTACGCTGAACGACGATAACCTCGTCGTGGTGCAATTATACATCACATGCAAACTCTTACGTTAGCCCCGGATGGCTTTTATGGAACATAGCTTTACAAACACAATTGCATTTGAATGTGCACTGAATCTTGAGCATTTAAGTGTCTTTTGCTTTCAAGTGCAGCTTTGATAATGCACAATGCATTTGATGAACATGTACCCAAGACATTTTCATTTCAAAGCGATCGATCCCCAAACATTTGGTTTTTCAAAATGCCAAACCAAATGAATTTTAAGTGCAGACGTGTTTGAATCATTATTGTTGTGTGTTGGCAACACGTGGTATACAGTTTGATATTGTTGCTTAGTAAGCGTACTATATAACACTAATACATTTTTAATTAATTACAAAAACAAATGCATTTGTAAATGACAGTTGCAGTTAGATTTGAATGCGACCCCACAATATTTGCTTTTGCATTTTAATGCGATCTTGGAAAATGACATTTGGAATTGGATCAGTTCACGACTGCGTTGGCATGCATTTGTTAGTGAACGTGGGGACCGGTTTACCAAGACAATGAACTCACAAGGAAATGCATCATTAAGCAGATTATGTTGTTTAATTTAAGGAGGTTTTCCAAATGTAAAAAGCCACAGCCGTATTACCGAGGAAACCATTTCCGTGACAAACAGACTAGAGTGTCCAGGTGGTGCGTCATAGTGCATGTTGGCAGTTTTCAATATACAAGATCACTCACTGTTAATGAAAGACATCGATTACAAGGAACAAAATCTGGCGTATGAGCTCATAGAGTAAGTGGAATGGTCCCCTTGAGGACATGCACTAACAGATGAAACAAGTAATCACTAAAGCAAGAGATGAGTACATTCTAAAGCAGGGCGCAAGTTTATAACTTCATACGCCAAACAACAACAATAGTTGTCGACCTTCTTGCTGTGGCGAGTTGAAGTGACCGAGAATAGCTCCCCGCTGTTCGTGGGAAGCCGCAGCCCCGTCGTTCATCGCGCCCGGCCTGGGAGAAACATTAAACGCGACGTTTTAACGACTTCGTGAAAAGTTGGCTGCCACGAAGCGATGGACGGGCGACTGAGAGATGTGGTCGAGGCAGTTTGCCGGCGACGTGATGAAGTATAGACCAGCGGAGTGATGCTGATAAAGGTAAAGGATTTGTCACCGCACGGCGAGGCAGGCGGACACCACGTCATCCGAGAGACCAGACCAAGTGTCTGTGACCGCATGATTCACTCGCGTTTCGTAGTCGATGCTTCGTCATGGACGCGGACTCGGACGCGGATGCGGACGCGCAAACGCATTCATGCGAGCACACGCACACTGTTCATAATTATGGAGACTACTCCATTATTTATCCACCGATGGATGCTTTAAAGTTCACAAATACCATAATTAAAATAAAACCGATCAAGTATGTACCAGTGATCCGACTCGCCAACCAGGCTGACCCAGTATACCAATGATCCGTCCCATCATTCAGATAGATCAAGTGTTATACCAATGATTCGTCCCATCATTCAGATAGATCAAGTGTTATACCAATGATCCGTCCCATCATTCAGATAGATCAAGTGTTATACCAATGATCCGTCCCATCATTCAGATAGATCAAGTGTTATACCAATGATCCGTCCCATCATTCAGATAGATCAAGTGTTATACCAATGATTCGTCCCATCCCTGTGTTACACCAATTGTCCGCTCCACCTCCTGGTAGACCATGTGTTACACCAATTGTCCGCTCCACCTCCTGGTAGACCATGTGTTACACCAATTGTCCGCTCCACCTCCTGGTAGACCATGTGTTACACCAATTGTCCGCTCCACCTCCTGGTAGACCATGTGTTACACCAATTGTCCGCTCCACCTCCTAGTAGACCATGTGTTACACCAAGTCTCCGTTCTACACCCTAATAGACCCTGTGTTACACCAGTTGTCCGCTCCACCCCCTGATAGACCATGTGTTACACCAATTGTCCTTTCTACCCCCTGATAGACCCTGTGTTACACCAATTGTCCTTTCTACCTCCTGATAGACCCTGTGTTACACCAGTTGTACGCTCCACCCCCTGATAGACCATGTGTTACACCAATTGTCCACCCCACCCCGTCACTGCCCGCTGACAGCCACAGTGTATCAAGGGAGGGTGTGAACGTCGCTGGCTCCAGCCTTCTCCGTGTTTACGCCTCTGCGGACACAGCCCAGCGTCCGACAAGTGTCATAATCTGGTTCTTCCCCGTGTTCGACGATAAGACGAAGATACGTGCGGATGTGCGGCGCGAGCAGTCGGGGAACCGGCGGGCTGTCGGGGCACCGGTGAGGTCTACTGGCGCCTGGCGTCACCACTGAGGGATTAGGCAGCCTCAAATATATCGATTTTTAGGAGAAACGCTAGGCTGATGTACTTGTGTGTTTGTTTGTGTGTATGTGTGTTTGTTTGTGTGTATGTGTGTGTGCGTGTGCGTGTGCGTGTGCGTGTGCGTGTGCGTGTGCGTGTGCGTGTGCGTGTGCGTGTGCGTGTGCGTGTGCGTGTGTGTGTGTGTATGTGTGTGTGTACGTGTGTACGTGTGTGTATGTGTGTGGCGTATGTGCGCGCGCGTTCCTGCGTGCAAGCGTACGAGTGTGCGTCTTTGTGTATGCGAATGCATGCGAGTGCGTGTGTGAGTGCATGCGAGTGCGTGTGTGAGTGCGTGCGGGTGCGTGTGTGAGTGCGTGCGGGTGCGTGTGTGAGTGCGTGCGGGTGCGTGTATTTCCTTTGGCATTACTTGTGTTTTACCTTTCCCTTCAATTTACCATTGTCAGTTTATGTGCCGCTGTGCATCGCTGTAGAGATACACAATTGTGGATTCGAATAACAGTTTTTGTATCATTTGTGATATACACCGTTTTGTACACTCCCGTTGACACGTTCTTTATCAATAAGGTTGTGTGAAGTTTGGCGATAAAACTAAATGTAGGTGATGCATGCGCACAAACACATGTAGCACGGGGATGCCAACAAATGGAATGCAGTCCCCACGTCTTCATGGGAAAATCAACCAAGCGTTACGCCAGAGCTGGTCACGCTTAACTTCTTCGAGTACTTCGTTCCGAAAGAAAAAGGAGTAATTTGGAGTGGTTTGAATACAGGCATATACATAACATATATATGTTATGTATATGCCTGTATTCAAACTACTCCAAATTACTCCTTTTTCTATATATATATATATATATATATCTCTCTCTCTCTATATATATATATATAGAGAGAGAGAGAGAGAGAGAGAGAGAGAGAGAGAGAGAGAGAGAGAGAGAGAGAGAGAGAGAGAGAGAGAGAGAGAGAGAGAGAGAGAGAGAGAGAGAGAGAGAGAGAGAGAGAGAGAGAGAGAGAGAGAGAGAGAGAGAGAGAGAGAGAGAGAGAGAGAGAGAGAGAGAGAGAGAGAGAGAGAGAGAGAGAGAGAGAGAGAGAGAGAGAGAGAGAGAGAGAGAGAGAGAGAGAGAGAGAGAGAGAGAGAGAGAGAGAGAGAGAGAGAGAGAGAGAGAGAGAGAGAGAGAGAGAGAGAGAGAGAGAGAGAGAGAGAGAGAGAGAGAGAGAGAGTGCGGAATAGATAATCCGTTAATCCGTGAACAGCACGAATAAACATTACTTGTATTTTTAGCGTCAGTTTCCATCTATTCACGCATAAAGTATAGAGTCTATCAATCAGAACATCAAAACCCTTTGACGAAGTTCAATTGTTTTTGTTGTATAAGTAACCCTCGTACATTCGGCTGTGTTTGTGCTGCAGTAATTAATTGTATGAACGTAGTACCATTGTTCATCGAAGAGCTGGCACGTTAGCTACGTAAACTGACTTCACAATGTAAACGTTTTACACACCCACACACACACACACACACACACACGCACGCACGCACGCACGCACGCGCGCGCACACGCACACGCACACGCACACGCACACGCACACGCACACGCACACGCACACGCACACGCACACGCACACGCTCACGCACACGCACACGCACACGCACACAATCCCACACATACGCACATGCACACATACACGTCCGCCACGTACACACGTGTGCATGCCTACTCGCGTACGCAAGCAATGTTGCATCTGGAATGTTGTCGTTTTCTGGAATGTGGCGAGCTTTCTGAATGTTTGTCTCGCGCCGAGATGGAGGTTGCAACGTGTGTAGACCAGAATGGAAGCGTCTCGCCAGATGGCGCGATAAGCTGCTTCCGCTGCTCGGTGTTTTAACCAAACAACGAAAGACTGCACAGTGTGCACACCATGCATATTGGGCGACTAGGTTTATGTTCACGGTAACGCTTGCAAAAAAATACTTTTATTGTATTCTGTAATAGCATTAATTAAGCCAACAGCCTGTGTTCTTTTCTCATTTCACCGAACCTGCAGTGTGCGTGGTAATTTATATTGTACGCATAATCAAAGAGCTTAACGCACCTTTACGTGTTGATAGCAACTATATAATTAGACGCCCGTAACACTGTTACAGTTCACAAGATCAATGTAAGCTGTTGTAATATCAATATTATACATGTTTAATCGATTCTCACGAAACTAGTTAATTTTGCAACAACAAAATGTTCTTTAAACTTGTACATTTAGACATTTTTACAATAACATGTGGGATTTATCACAATAATAAAACATCACAAACGGAAAATTCGTCTATAAATTAATATTGTATGGTAGTTATTTTGAGTTATTGACTTGTGCGCATGTAATGGAAATAGTGGACTAATTGAGGGGGGTAGGCCTAGATGACGTCACTGTGGCGTTATGTTCGCTACAGGGTAACAACAGAATGGTCAGCAGAAACGAATTTAAGAACAAACGCGTGTAATTTGAATATTGGTGCGCTTTGTTTTGTTGTTCCACAAATATGTGTAAGCTAGTATTTGATCAATAACCTATAAGCATATCCAATGTGTTGATGTAGGTTTGTGTCTTACTGACGACTTGTGTGTTTTTTCGTTTAAGCGTTTTGCCATGTGTCCTTATTGTAGTAATGATGTCCTGATGATCCGATCGACACACTTTCACAAGACTGGACAATAATAATAATAAGATAACTTCTATTGCGGCTAAATCCTTGGAAACCAAGATCAGTATTCCAAAGAGTTGGTGCAGCAAAAAAAAAAGCATCTAGGAACAAAAAGTAGGTCATAACTAGAATGTTCGAAGCTGGATAGACTTTCTTGGAAGAGTAAGCAGTGAATGCATATAAGATGGTTGCTTACTGGACAGTGCCTGGTATATAATGGTACATATCTTACATATTATACGATATCCTACAGGAAGCCAATGCAGACTTCAAAAGTGGTACAGTGTTGTTGCTAGACAATTTTGGACACGCTGAAGTTTTGTGATATCCTTGCTAGCGATATTATAAAGGAAGGAATTGCAATAGTCAAGTCTGCTGCTAACAAGCCCTGTTGCAATAGTTTTAAAAACAGAAAATGACATGTACCGGCGAATACGGCGAAGATGACGAATATGATAAAACAGCAGCGACATGTTTGAAATATGTGTTGTCGGAAATTGAAGTTACTATCAAAGATCACTCCTAGATTCCGCACCGAGGTTGCTGGCGTGATATACTGATTCAAAATACGCGTAGGAAAAAACCCATCAACTTTACTACGCTGCATTGGAGTACCAATAATGATCAATTCAGTTTTATTTGCATTTAATTTCAACTTGCTGTCAGTCATCCAGTGGAATATATCTTGAAGGCAATTACTAAGTTGGTTAAGGGAGCGATTTGTATCCGGGGTAACCAACGAAATGTAGATCTGAGTATCATCAGCATAAAGATGATGATCCAAGTTATGTCTTTGTATAACAAAGCTTGGTGGCGTTGTGTAAAGAGTAAAAAGCAAAGGCCCAAGAACAGAACCCTGGGCAACACCAAATAAAGTCGACAGTGCAGCTGAAAAGCAGTTCCCAATCTTTATAGTTTGGTATCTATCAGTTAGATATGAAGAAAAACCAGCTTAGAGCTGTGCCAGATATGCCGTACCACTTTAATAAGCGTTCAATGAGAATGTTTTGATCAAACGTGTCAAACGCAGCAGAGAGATCTAGTAAGGTAAGTGCAGTCACTTTCACGTTATTAATTTTCAAGTTAATGTCATTATGAACCTTTAAGAGGGAAGTCTCTGTTGAATGAAACTGTCTATATGCTGATTGTAGCACGTTAGCTAAGACATTTGTGCTAATGTGAGACCTTAGACGACTTGCTACAACCTTTTCTAGTATTTTGGAAATAAAGCTGAAGTTAGAAATAGGCCAAAATCCCAGAAGCAAGATAAGTTGACAAAGAGCGTCCAACTTTGTGTGTCTATGTGTAATCTGACCTTTTGTAAATTTGTAAAAATTTGTTTCACGTTGCTAGTATTAATGTTACATAATCAACGTATAATTCTTTATATTAGTTGATATTCCCTGTGAGAACTGATACTTTCTTATGTATAATCTCCATTGTTCCTCTACTAATGCTACTTCGTTCTCTAGTCTTTAGCTTTCTTAATTGAGATACTAATGCGTGTATTCATATGTCCATACCTATTCCTTGTATGTATGGTATTTAAACCACATTATTTGACTTGTACGTTTTACATAGCTAATATCTCTCGGTTTTGAAGTAATTCCAGTATATATATATATATATGTGCATCTTTCAATTTGACCTCGATACGTGTACACACAATTACTACATAATGAAACATACCAAAAGAATGCAAGAGACTTTGACTAACACATATGATAATAATACTCTCTGTCTCGCACGAGATGATTCCCGGATGCGAGGCAGACATTTGTCCGCCGTTCTTCAGCACATCGGCGCGGTGTCGAAGCGGTGAATCACGACGCAGGTAGACCTCGTCGTGGCGCGACACTAACACCAAGACAGGCGCCGTCACAGCAGGACGACTCGAAGCAAAGCCAAACAAATTGCGCGTGCAAAATTTATGGGTAAACATATTTCTTGCACGAGTACCTAGCGCCAGTGTGATGTGACGTTTGTTTGGCGCTAAACGAAAGTTGGCAGCATTGACCGCCCTTGCTGCTTTGAAGTGGGACTGTTCTCTTCACGCCCCGGCCTGCGTAATCAACGAGCATACATTTAGGCCGAATGAAATATCGCTCAAAGAATGACTTTTCAAGCGGCATCCCCACTCGCCCGCCTTGTACACACGTACACAACGTGTTTCATGTCCGCACGTTCAAAACGGACCACCCAGTAAGTTGTGTGGAAGGCCTTGATCCGCCGTGAAAGATCAGAGAATCGTTCGTAAATAGAATAGGTGGAAACTATAAATTAAGCTATTATTGCGGAGGCAGATAAAACGTTCCTGCTAATAGAAATCAAGAACCATTTGAAAACTTGGGAAATTATATACATGAGAAAGAAAAAAGGGAAGTAATCTGATTAACTTTTGGAGTACACGTTCGTGTTGAATGAGTCATATATCTGTTCTTTCGACACTTTTATTTTGTATAATATCTCATCAAGTAGACGGATGTGAACTGTCTGCAAATACGAATCAGAAATCAAATTAATTATGATAATGTCTAGGCTACATCTAGACCACAGTGGCGGAGATATTAATATAATCATTATATCTGGATAATCGAGGCACGAGATAGGATTGTGTAAATAATGATATGACGTCAGATACTTTTGTTTGCGCCATCAACTATGGAAGTTATACAATTTTGATCTGTATAGTGCGCCGGTTTGATGTGAGGTTGAACGGGTGACGAGAACAAAACATCAATCTAAGCCGGCCGCCCACAGCGAAAAAATAAATGGAGGTGGCGCAGGGCGACAGAGGACGGGTATTTATGACGGCGTTGTAAAGGCATTAGTCAGCCACTGGCGAGTAACGCGGGCCTGCGAGGCGTGTGTGAGTATTTGCTCTAACAGTCGTTATTTTGCCACTGCCTTTCTTCCCCTCGTGATTCTAGTTAACTATTTCAACGAGTTGACACGTTACCGGATCATTACTCTTGGCCGCGACCCGGCGCTGCGTTCAAATCAGATAATTGTCAATGAGTTTTATAGCAGTCGTATTGACTTAAGACGGGTGTCGTTTGTTTTCTTTGCTGCTGGGTTTCAACCGCGACACCGGGACATGCCGGTCGGTCGGTCGGTTGGTCGTAAATTATTGTATGCCATTCTATAGCTTTTCCAGGATTCTGCACGCCATTCTAGCATTTCTGGGAAATAACCTGCTTCCTGAAACAAACCCTTTCCAGAGCCCTGTTCGTCCCACTAGGCCGGGTAACTGGCAGCGGTGAGGACTCTCGCGTTATCGATGTTAATTCGGTCGAGACCCGTCGTTATGAGCGGCGCGGCGGGTGGGCGGCCCGCGGTGAGGCGATCTTCACCTGTCGTGTAGCACTGGCGCCTGGCCGCTGACACGGGCCAGCCCGGCTCCTGGCAAGGGCACGCGGCACAGCGACGTCGAAACACGGGTACATCAGTGTAGGAAAGTTGGCAAACCACGGGTATTGAAAGAATAAGGGAAGAAATCGATGTAGGATGTCGTCAATTTATGTGTGTTTACTAGATCAAGAACGAGATGTACACAGATCCTGAAAGAAAAACATGGTGTGCGTGCTTGCGTGCGTGCGTGTGTGTGTGCATGCGTTTCTTGTACGGGATATTTCCATGGGTGGTCGCGTATTCTGTGGCAGTCAAACGTAGACTGGGCACATATCAAACGAAGCCAACAACCATCAAGTGGATTATATCTTAATCAGTACGGCACGAGTGAGTCTGCCCGCGTTACGCTGTCACATTGTGCATCAGGTGTTACGTTGATACGACATCGACACGACCACAAGCCTCGTGTGTTTACCATCAACGGCAACAAACATCAGCCAATCAGCCATATGCTCATATATAATATGGCGTTGATTAGATTGAAAGCATGACAAGATTCCGAGAAATGACACTAGTTCCCTATGCCGTAAAAGCTTAGGTTAGATTCTTGGAAAGAGTTCAATACCTATGCAGAGTCATAACGGGTTTATGTGGGAAATTATTTATGGATGAAATTACAAAACGAAGCATTAATCCAGTCAATCTATGGTTCAACCTCAAACAAATTGCAATAGTAAGTTTTGAGGCATTTTTAGATTCTAGTGTATGGTGATGTTACCAGAAAAACAGTCCACCGAAATCCACTTGGTGGAACATTGTAATTTTCGCATATTGCCAAGTGGTCGTATGTCTCACAGAAATTTAGGGGGTACACGTAATTAATGTTGTATAACTTAGTTTCTGTGAGAATACCATAAAGATACTGTACATCGTTGGAACGGAAATGCACTTAGCTGTGTAATGGAACCTACCAAGTGGCATTGCAATGGATACTAAGGTCAGAATCATATTCTAAACACATTGACAAATTATCGCAATTTATAGGTACCCCTATTGTCGGCCTAGTCCAGTCAATCTATGGTTCAGCCTCAAACAAATTGTAATGTAATAGCAATCATTATGACGTTTTTAGTTAGCACTGTATGTCTGCATTGTTAGATTAAAAGTCCACAGAAATTCACGTGGTGGAACATTTTCATGTACGTGCTGGGCTTGTTGCTACATTTTCAATGAAGTGCTTGTTTTTGCCAATGTTCCCACATTGGAAGCACACAATAGCCTGGTTTTCTGCAGTAACTTCAACTGTTGCTATGGTATCATATCTTAGCCCACAGCTGGGCCCAAATATTCTGCGAGAGCTCTGATGTACCAGATCGTTATTTACTTGTTCTACTATGCTTTGTTTATGTTCTGGCATTAAGAATACACCAAAGAGTTCCTGCTGAAAGTGGTAACACAACAGCACCAGCAAATCTGTGTCTTCACAAATGAGGATAGTGTCGATTTTGTCTGATTAGTTCAGTGTTGTCTCAACTCATTGCTCAGTAAGTTGATGAATATGTGCTTGTTTTCTCTGTTGGCTAAAAAAAACCTCCTCCTTTAGGATGAGGACCTTGCTGACCAGCCGCCTTCCACAGCATCAACTGATGATGTTCCCTCCGCACATAATCTGTGGGAGGAAACGCCATGGTGTTCACTGGCTTCCCATTCTTTCTCCCACACTCATCTTCAGATGATGCTGTGGAAGGCGGCTGATCAGCAAGGTCCTCCGCATTTGGACATCACGCAGTTTGCGTGGGTGAAGGACGGCAACCCGTCACCCAGCTTTGACATTGGACCCTCGGATCCTCCAGGTCTGACAGATGTCATAAGCTGTGATTGGAAAGCAGAGAGCAAGGCATGCTGCACTGACGGTTGCAGTTGCCACGGCATTAATATGTCACGTGCCATCTATTGCACGTGTACAACTGGCGATGTGTGTTGTAAACCCTCTCACGCAATCGTACAATGCGTATGTAATATATTTGAAATCATCGCACCAGAAAATCTATCTTTTGGCATCACCATTACGGCTCTTTAGTTATAGCGATAATTGGTTTTGATGGGCGCCATCTTTAAAATGGCGGATATATGAATGTTAGCAAAGGTCATGTGTAATATATTTGAAATTGCTGATCACAATTCTACACATTAACATAGACATGTGTGACATATTTGGTAAGATATTGTGACATTTGTTTGGACGACCGCCATCTTTAAAAATGGCGGATCCGAAAGTCGGAGAAGGCCAAACATAAAATATTTTAAACCTCTGACTTCTAAAACCCATGTTTTGACACAAAGATTAAGGTTGTAAGTGACGCAGTTGTTAAGATATGCGGAAATAATGTGATTTGGCAACCACTTTTTTAAGTGGCTGCCATTTTGTAAAATGGCTGCCTTTTCCTTAAAAACAAAAACACCTGACTGAAACACTGTAGATGACATTCGTGCAATAAAATTGCTTTTGACAAGCAAATTGCACGGGAAGACATGGCACATCACATTATATTGGGAATTTGAATAGACACTTGTATGCATGCAACCACTGTGAACTATATGGATTGATAACTATTTATCCTGTGTTGTGCACCAATATTACAACGAGATTCAATGTGTTTTCTGTTGTTGATTGTGCTATTATTATTATAGGGGCATAGACAATAGATGCGAATCAAAGTCACTGGATATATGCATACACATTGCATTGGAGATAAGCATGTAATAAGATCCAACATGGCCGATATCTGACAGTTTTATGAAATGACAAACATGCAGCCGTTGTATACATCTGGTGATGTGTTGATCTTAAACGTTGACCGTGAACATATCGGTTTTGACACCACTTTTGTGACATTATTATGCATAGTTGCAAAGCTATTGAAGAAAAGATGTATTTAAAAAATAAAGGCACTGATTTGCATATTTGAAAAAATGCTTCAGGGACACCATGGGATAGAAAATCCACCAAAAACATTATACTATAGAGCATCCATTTATCCAATTGCAAATGGACTAACTCAACGTTAGATCGCAACGCTACTCCCCCATAGCGGCTGAAAATCGGGGTTCACTGTGCTTAAAACGATTGTTCACATTAATATTAAACGAATTTATACTTAGTATATATCGCTGGGTCGATTATCTTGCCAATGGTATACAAAATGTGTATGAAATATGCAAAGAAAATATATATTACAGCTTAAATAACGCCTACCCCTACATTTCACTAAGCCAAAACGTCACTTAAGCGACTTTTGACCACTTGTCATTGTCGTCAAAAATGACAATGTTCCACCACGTGGATTTCGGTGGACTTGTTTTATGGTAATGTAGACATATCGTACTAAATAAAAACACTGTCATAATTACTATTGCAATTTGTTTGAGGTTGACCCTCTTTTGGGGATAGATTGACTGGACTACATGGAGGGAATACGATACAGCACAGAGAAAGAAGACGGGGGGTTAAGAGCGATAGAAAGAGAATCAATGACATGAGCAGGAAGCCAAGAAAACATCGAATAAAACCGTTATTTAAGAGAAAACTTAATAAAGACCATTAACTGAAGATACTATTGGTGAAATCAACGAAGGTAAGCAGCCAAATAGAGATAGTATTATAGAGAGAATATTATAGAGATAGTATTATATAGAGAGAGTATTATAGAGAGAGTATTATAGAGAGGGTGTTATAGAGAGAGTTTTGTAAAGAGAGTATTATAGAGAGAGAGCATTATAGAGAGAGCATTATAGAGAGGTTGTTATAGAGAGAGTATTATAGAGATAGTATTATAGAGAGAGTATTACAGAGAGAGTATTATATAGAGAGTGTTATAGAGAGTGTTATAGAGAGAGAGTATTATAAAGAGAGTATTATAGAGAGAGAGTATTATAGAGAGAGTGTTATAGAGAGAGTGTTACATGTTAGCAACCCACGTGACCTGATTTTTTATTAAGCAAAAATCACGTGATCGTGGCGACTCATTGCTTCGTATAATATAAACGTGGTTTTATTCAAACAACAGTTGTTGCGATGTATATATATACACATTTACACACACGCACGCACACACGCACGCACATACACAACTAACAACACACACACACACACACACACACACACACACACACACACACACATATACACACACACACAAACAAACGAACAAACAAAAACACATACACAGAAACTTGTTCATTTTAATTGTATATAATATAATTATATATATATATTTATATATACCATGTGTGTTAAGCTGATCGGACAGTCATACAATATAAATAAAATATCAACGGAAAGTATGTTTTATTTTGAAATTAACAAGAGCAGATCAAATGTATGCTACATAAGACAGAATTACCAAACACAAGAGAACCGTGACCATGTCAAAATTTGCACGCAATTCATAAAGGGCCCCCGCTGTGCACGCGTTCTAAAACACAAAAAAACACTGTGACAAATGCGCATGAGCAGAATTAACATAATCACATCCGGGACGTACTTCCGCTTCGCGCTGACGCAGAAAGTTTGCGCCAATGAAAGACTTAATTAACCTGTTTTGAATCCGCCCTAAAAACAGCCGGGCTAACTAAGCATATGCAAACGAGACTCCGGGTAAAGTGACGAGCGATCAAGTTTGATTCGTCGCCGAACAAAAACGCCTGCGACGCCTGGAACTCCAGGTAACGCGAGACTAAACTAGCTGGTAATTCAAATGCGTCCCATTGACTTTTATGTTTATCAATGGCGGCTCGCTGACTTGGCGCGTACCGTGTTACTGTCAGCGCTAAATTGAAACTCACCGTGACGCTGTGGCGACCCAACGCCTTTAATGCGTTTAAATTCGAACAACGGTAAATGACTTTGGTCATATCTTCTACAGATCACATTCACCTTTCACTGAATAGTGTATACGGACCCAGGTATATGATTATAGGGATGGTTGAGGCGATCAATTTACGCGTTCGGCCTACATACGCCTATTTACTGTTACTTATATATGTAGCCTACTATTTAAACTATCTTTCGTGATATAATTCCCATTACAGTAATGGTTATATTCCATTTGAAATGATGGGAAACTATTATCACAGTGTCCCATTCAATAACGTAGTAACTTCGCGGATGGTTTCTTGAGTTCGTCATTTCGACAGATAAACTATGGATACATTTCTTAACTACGATGTCTCAATTGTTATGAGAACTTACCTGCATTATACTGTATGCTTTGCTGTATATGCTGCCCGTGTTCTTGTGTCCAATTCATAATACTTATGTGCTATTTATGTTATTTCTGAAACTAGGGCATTTTCTGTTGCTGCGCCAACTCTCTGGAATTTGTTCCCTTTTAGTGTTAGATCAGTTGAAAACATTATACAATTTCACCGTCATTTATAACTTACCTTTATAACCTTGTGTATCCACCTTAGCTCCCTGGTGTATCGATCCATCTGTTAACGACTTTAATATAGCTTATCGATTCTGATATTGACTAATCCTTTTGAATTTATGTGCCTCTGAGCTTGGTTTCCGAGGATTTAGGCGCAAAAAGTTATCTTATTATTATGATTATTATTACCATTATAATCTGTTAGACGCCCGATTAATGGTTTGGTGTGTGGGAACCAGACAACGTCAAAGGTATTTGCGGAGTCTCAGCAATACGTACCAATTACAATGACATACCCGCGTTATAGTGTCTGTTTAGTCTCTGTTTCTGGCATATAAAACGCAATTTGGTGGGCATATGTATGTATATATATATATATTCATATATTTTATATGATAATAATTTTATATGATAATAATTTATATATGTATTTGTTTACAATGTACATTAAAACAACCTCTTCTTCCAATACACGCCTAGCCTCAACATGCTGAGGATACAGGCGGTGCCGTGGCATGGTAGGCGAACAGGAAATTTTTGTTTTGTTTTTAGAGTGCAATACCTGTAAAGAACTGTGATCTATAATAGCTAACCAGATAACAATACAGGCCGTCAGATATAAAATTAATAATGTTTTTATTATTATTATTACTGTTATTTCCTTATTGTTTAAATTTTGTCCACCGTCTCTGTATAGATACACATAGTGGTAAACAGCTAAGAAATAAAAAGTATTTTACTAGTGTTGTAATATTCCTGCCCTTGCATGCAGAATTTGACAAATATATTTCATTTTTGACCAGGCGTGAGGAAACTGTGACAATGATCTCTTTCAAAACATTAAATAAAATTGTTATTATTTTTATCGGTGTTATCTTTCTATACAACTGTAATAGTAGTTGTAGAATGTGTGGTATAGATGTGATTACTGCGGTTACTACTGTTATTGTTGTTGTCGTTGTCATTGTTGTTGTCGTTGTTCCTGTTGTTATTCCCATTGCCGTTGTCAGTGTTGTTGTCGTTGTTACTGTTGTTATTGCCATTGCCGTTGTCATTGTTGTTGTTACTGTTATTATTGCCGTTGTCAATGTTGTTGTCGTTGTTCCTGTTGTTATTGTAATTGCCGATGACAGTGTTGTTGTCGTTGTTACTGATGTTATTGCCATTGCCGTTGTCGTTGTCAGTGTCGCTGTCGTTGTTACTGTTGTTACTGTTGTTATTGTCATTATCGTTGTCATTGTCGTTGTTACTGTTGTTATTGTTATTATCGTTGTTATTGTCGTTGTTACTGTTGTTATTGCCATTTCCGTTGTCAGCGTCGCTGTCGTTGTTACTATTGTTATTGTCGTTGTCATTGTTATTGCCGTTGTTACTGTTGTCATTGCCATTGCCGTTGTCAGTGATGTTGTCGTTGTTACTGTTGTTATTGCCATTGCCGTTGTCATTGTTGTTGTTACTGTTGTTATTGCCGATGTCAATGTCGTTGTCGTTGTTACAATTTTTTTGGCCATTGCATTTGTCAGTATTGTTGTCGTTGTTACTGTTGTTAATGACATTGCCTTTGTTAGTGTTGTTGCCGTTGTTACTCTTGTTATTGCCATTGCCATTGCCATTGTTGTTTTCGTTGTTACTGTTGTTACTGCCACTGCCATTGTCAGTATTGTTGTCGTTGTTACTCTTGTTATTGCCATTGCCGTTGCCAGTGTTGTTGTCGTTGTCACTGTTATTAATGCCATTGCCCTTGTCAGTGTTGTTGTCGTTGTTACTCTTGTTATTGCCATTGCCATTGTCAGTGTTGTTTTCGTTGTTACTGTTGTTATTGCCACTGCCGTTGTCAATATTGTTGTAATTGTTACTCTTTTTATTGCCATTGCCGTTGTCATTGTTGTTTTCGTTGTTACTGTTATTATTGCCATTGTCTTTGTCAGTGTTGTTGTCGTTGTTACTCTTGTTATTGCCATTGCAGTTGTCAGTGTTGTTGTCGTTGTTACTGTTATTATTGCTATTGCCTTTGTCAGTGTTGTTGTCATTGTTAGTCTTGTTATTGCCATTGCAGTTGTCAGTGTTGTTGTCGTTGTTACTGTTATTATTGCCATTGTCTTTGTCAGTGTTGTTGTCGTTGTTACTCTTGTTATTGCCATTGCAGTTGTCAGTGTTGTTGTCGTTGTTACTGTTATTATTGCTATTGCCTTTGTCAGTGTTGTTGTCGTTGTTACTCTTGTTATTGCCATTGCCGTTGTCAGTGTTGTTGTCGTTGTTACTGTTATTATTGCCATTATCTTTGTCAGTGTTGTTGTCGCTGTTACTCTTGTTATTGCTGTTAAGGTTGTTACTGTTGTTGTTATTATTATTATTACTGCTACTATTATTACTATCGTTACTATGATTGCTATGGTTACCACTGTTACTAATGATACTACTATGATTGTGATTACCATTGTTACTGTTGTAATGTTGTTTTCATTGGCTTTTCCGTCGAGCTAGACTTGCCACTGTTGACTAATGCCGCTACACGTCGTAAACTTGAAGAGGCCACATACATCTAAACATGCGCCGCTAGGTCTGGTGAGCAATCAGAATGATATGACCATTGCTGATGTGCAGATTAAAATGTGTTTACTTTTTTTCTTAGTAAAATGTGTTTCAAATGTGTGTTCAAAGCCACCACATACTTGGAATAATTGTGCGATTAGTACTTAGCATGCAACCATCCGTTTTTACTACGTACAATTTAATGACTACCGTTTAAAATAACGATATTGTTTTATTTGAACATTGGCAAACAATCGTTTTTTTAAATGTGTCGTATTGCTGCTTTGTAGAGTTCTGCATATTCACGTTTTCCCACCCTGCTTACGAAACGGTCCTATACGAATAAATAATGTTATCTTTATTTTGCTTGGACCAATCGTGTGTTAACAACAGGCGCCTCCAATACTACCATACAATGTTAACCGCGACGCGACACTTGGAAACGACTTGCCTTTGAAACCATCGCTCAATACGTTACTGAACACGCACGGAGACGCTTCAAGTCATGAATATAATTGATTTAATTAACGGTTGTAGTGAAACAAAACCGGGGAATGCCTTTGCCCTCCCTGTACATGCCATTTACTCGTTTAGTACGCGCAACGGTTGTGGTGCAGCGATAAAACACCAGCGTTGGACCGTTTCACTCCCGATCAGAGGCGAATGAACACGGTCAAAGTGTACGGATATGTATTGTTGTTGACAAGAATTGTTCGTTCCTGGTCGGTTCAAACAAGTATGTTTGATCAGTCAAATAACAGCACAGTATTAATAGTTCAGTTACCGATAGGTTTACAGTCATGTTGACCCACCGCCAACTTGTACGGCTGACAACTCACCAACACGGCCTTCTTAGCGTGGGATCTGCGGGTAGTGGTTATACTTACCCGTTACCATCTAGGCCTACTGAGAGATACAAACGTAAAAGACGATGCAAATAGTATATAGCGGTAATCTATTGACTGATTAATTGATTTATTCACTATTTAAATGTAAACGTGTACATACATAAATATAAATATGTATATTATATAATATATAAGGATGACACAAGATAGTGCAAGTATTTGTTTTCTTTGTGGTCCTTGGACAGACATAGACAAACACGTGACATATTTCTAAATATACTTTATTTATATCACAACTATGCAAACAAACATCAACGTTTCGACTGTCATTGGTAGTTATCATCATGAAGGAATTGAATTGGGGGAATTATGTTTTCCTCTGCTCGCCAGATAGTGTCGCGAGCAGGGTATCCCGCACATTGAAGTAAATTTCAATGTCATAGTTGTGATGCAAGAAAATTTGATTTAAAATATTCTTCCAAGCAGGAATAATTTTCATGTATTTTGTATTGAAAGGCACCTTCTAACCGTATATTTTTATATGTGTAACTTAATCACAAATTAACTAGATCAAATAGTTTTTTCGTAGACGGTTCATTTAACCAATACACATAAAACATCAATAGCTCACGAAACATCTACCATTATTGTATTATATTTGGTCGAAATCATGAGTTCCTACTTCTAAAAAAACATTGCCATTGTAATGTACCTGTATAAAATCGATGTTGTGTTAAATGGAATCGCAGCTCCTGCAGCCCATTTACGGGACACGTCTATAAAACCGCAGCAGAAACTTGACAACTCAAACATCAACTTTTATAGGCTTTCTGTTGCCGTCTTGAATCGGTGTTGAAAAGCTTGAAATTAGGCTATTTCCCCTGACAAGCTCGTTCCCATCATTCGCTCGCCCGTGAAAGGTGCGCGATCGTTATCTCCGCTAAATTGTGTCATCCGCCCATTGACTTTTTACCGCCGGTCATTGTGTTACACCCGGCCGTCACTCGGACCAGAGACCACGGACACGGCGTTGATGCGCCGGTGTGACGGGCCGTGTCACCGCCGACATTTGCTGGCGGGTGAGTACCCCAACCTTGTCATTATTACCCTTGAGGTGGCGATTGACTGATGTTTGCCGTAACTGAAATCGACATTTGATCAACCGACAACGACAGTGCGTGTCATTTCGGGCCCGCTATTCGTCGTCGTCGTGCTGAAAGCGATACCCGCCCCTTGACGCCGAGTCCGTGATTTATCGCCACCGCCGCTATTCCGCCAACGGCGTCTTATAATCGGAATTGTATCAAATTTGTAATTGGGGGCGTACACTCGACGCGTAGCCATTGTCGGCCGGGAGAGAGCGTTTTATTCGGGGTATTCGCCGAGGACCTGGGACGGGGGAGCGTCGCCGGCCCCCGTCGTTCGCGTCTCTCCATGTTGTGACGGTAATTGGGGTGTCGAGGACTCCAACAACAATGGCTGCCCGTCGCGCTCCACACGACCGGCGACAACATGGCTGATCAGTTCGGCTTCCTGATGTCTGACGTACACACAGTGATTGGCAACATCGTCTTTGCTGTCCGAGACGTCGCTGTCCCTGTCACATCATCGCCAGGAACCCATTCCCTACCCCCCACCCCTACCCCCTACCCCCTACCCCCTACCACCTACCACCTACCACCTACCACCTACCCCCTAACCCCTACCCCCTCCCATCACCGCAGCCAGTGTCAACACTTCACGATAAAAATCCGGCTAATTCATGCAACACATTTTCAAATGGAAATTTAGGCCTATGTTCGTTTTTAAAAATAATTTCTATACAATTTTGCAGGATTATATTTGACTATTCATTGATCAGTAACAGGTCATGGATGTATGTAGCTACATTCATTTTCCATAACTCTCCTTTTAGCCTTTATTTAGTAGTGTTTATTCTAGCATGCTAAAATTAAATACGCAGTAGGCTGCATAATTTAATACATGTAACAGGAAGTCAGGGCTACTTGGGTCGTTTTTCTACAGTTTTTATAAGTATATAACCAATATATAGTATGGCACGAATTCATTTTAGTAGCAATAACATATACGAGACAATAAACCGAAATACTGGGTGTAATCTGATAAAACGCAGTCACAGTTACTATAACCATTTCATCCGTCGAGTCACCAGACACCCGGCGTCTTCGCACAGACTCAACTCTTTTTCGTACAACAAACTTGACGTGTTTACATGAATCGTTCTCCCCGCCTTTGAGTCGTTCAACACGCCGCGTGACTCCCGGGGAAGAGAGGCGCGACATTGATCCACTATCGCACACAAAACGTTCCGTCTTTTCGGCTGACGTTGTATTTTGAGAAGACCTTGCATAAAAACAACACCAACGGACACGCTACCCGGTATCGACAGAATGAGGCGCTATGCGCATCGCGAGAACGAAAAGGTGTGGAAACACCGACGACCGCTAGGTGGCAGCACTTGTTTGAATGGTTCCAAGCCGGCGCTTTTCCCACGCGCGAACTTATTCGGTCAGTAGTTTAACAGGAATGAGAAAAGGTCGTATAATTTGCGGTGCCGTTTTATTTTATATGATATGTATTTTTGCTAAACAGTGCATCTTTATAAATTATGCGAAAACCAACTTAGACGACATCCATACTAAGTTTTTGTTAAGTTATATGGGTGTAGAGCACGTAAATATTATGCAAATGTTATCACTTTCAAGTACATGTTATTATTTTTAAATACGTACTTAACGACATATGTGTACGTTTGCAAACGAAAAGACGGCACAACTGTATTGTTATTTATTAAAATGTTAATTAATAGACTGCGTAATGCAATCTGGTTGGTGGGAGAGAGAGAGAGAGCACAGTGTGTCGATGTGGGATGTCCGAACACTGGTTACGTAGCAATATGACATATATTCTTTCCTATTTCTTCTGATACAATGTAATTAATTATCAACGGCTTACGACAATAAAAATGGAATTTATTTGGTTTATTACAAATATAATCATACAATAAACCAACAATGCAAACCGATTTGATTTAATATAATAATAACGCACACCTACTTGGAAGAGAGTGGATATTGGTATGTATTCTTTAATAACTCTAACGTAACGTCATGTTTTTAGTTACTGGAGTTTTTGCGAAATGCCACGAAGGATGGGTGTTAATTTTCTAAAAACTATATAAAACACTGTTACGCATATACTTCATGGCAAAATATAGGAATATTTTACCCAATATACAAAATTATATTATGTAAACTAGTCTATGTGGAAATTCCATACATGTTATCTCAATAATATAAAATAAGGTGTACTTTGCGATCATAAATGTTTGACGACTGTGGACATGATTAAATACTTTAGATGTTTAGTTATTACATGTATATAACCATGCTTTGTTAGTATGGCGTGGTTCGCGCACTGTGTGTTTCCACCCGGGGTTAGCAGGTGTTCCCGTTCCTCTTAACGACCGTCATAAAAGGGACATTGCTTAATGCGGCATAAACCGTATCTATTCGCGGCTCCCATGCTACCACATAAATGTTTTCTTCATCGATTTTGAACTGGTCCCCAGAGTAAAGTTTAAGTGAACGCGCAGCCTTCGTTTTCGTTACGCGTCGTTTCAAACGTTTGCCAAACGCCGCGCTCAATTAAGCGCTCATAGACACCGGGTCAGTGGATACCTGTCGTAATGATTGCGTAATTAGTTATTTCGGTTGACAATGTAAGATAAAGACGAAACATTACAAGACAATCTTCTTGTTTTCTTGATTTTGGTTGTCATCGTCTTCTTCTACTACTTCGTATTCGTGTTGTTGTTCTTTTTATTCTTGTACTTGTTGTTCATGTTGTTATTCTTGGTCGTCTTTTTCTTATTGTTGCTGCTGCTGCTGTTGTTGTTGCTGTTGCTGTTGTTGTGGCTGCTGCTGATGTTGTTGTTGTTGCTGCTGCTGTTGTTGTTGTTGCTGCTGCTGCTGCTGCTGCTGTTATTGTTGTTGTTGCTGCTGCTTTTGTTGTTGTTGTTCTTCTTCTCCGTCTTCTTCCTTCTCCTTTCCCTTGCTCCCTTGTGGGACGAGGGTCCACATCAATTCGTCTGTTTCGCCCTCTCGACGAGTCGTCTTCACCGATCACGACCTTCTGCTAATCTCTCCCGTTTTCCTAGTCACCCCTGCTCTTTTGATGTATGTCTTGACGCCCTCTTAACGGCGGTCTTTCTCTTCCCTTTCTAGCACACTCTTCTGTTGTTCACACTCTCTGTCAATCTCACCTCACGCAGCCTCCGTCTGTGTCCTGCCCATCTCAGTCTGCTCCCTGCCCCATAGGATTATATATTTCTTTTTCTTATTTCTTCTCTTAATTCATCGATCTTCCTTCCGTCTTCTCGTGTAACAACAACAACAACAACAACAACAACAACGACGACGACGACGACGACGACGACGACGACGACGACGACGACGACGACGACGACGACGACGGCGACGACGACAACGACATAATGAGCAGGGTTAATTTATATTTAGAATATTATTGCTATGCTGTGGATAGTACGAACATATTGAAGGCTGACCATACTGGTGCGCACTATGACGACGTTGAAGGCGGCGACAACAGTGAAGATGCAAACAGTAACAGTAATAAAAGGTAAAGAGAGGCGTTGAATTTTGTATTTAGGATAGCGTAAAATAGTTAACATTGCACCCACTCAACTTCCTTTAGAAACAATCAACGATGTTGGAATAACAAGCGCGGAAGTTGTTAATTTGCATAATTCTACCACTGGATTTCATCGTTGTGTATTTATTTAATTGCTTGTATTAATCCAACAGCTGAGCGAACTCGAAACAAAAAACATACTTGTTTATAAACGATTTCGATATTGGAATATTAATTTCAAACTAACAGCGTAATTAAACTGATAACGTAATTCAGTGCAGAAATTAGATGTTTCCATAAGCGACTTTGTTAAAGGTGTGTTAACCGTGTATGCAAAATAGCGATTCGGATTGTATCACAACGGTACAAGTTATTGCACTAACTTGCTATACCTGGGGAGTTCTTACATAATTATGTGTCCATTTCACTGTTAATCATTTGTTTCAGAAAGGGGATCGTAGTTACTGTGTCGATAAGAAGGATGACATTAGGCATACCGTCTCAAATTCAGAGATACTTTATTTGTTAAGCTAACACACGGAAGTGAAGCAACGACCAAACAAAGCAAGTGTGCATTGCTGCTTCGGCAACGGCCGCTAGGTGACGCTGCGGTCGATTGCGTCATCATAGCGATCGGTCACGCACCGATGACGAACGAGCGAGCGTGTCCCCGTTAATACCGGGTTCACGACTACAGCCCTTGTTAACTCCGAGTTCATTATGGCGCGCCCGGCAACAGCCAGAGCGAGGATGGCGCGCGCGCAGTTAATAAATGACACCCGCCGACCGGGCTCGCGACACTTCGCCGCGATACGATCGGCCATCGACTCGTTGCCGCGGTCGACGTCGCCGTCATTTTTAACTTGCAAACTACGTCGTGATACTCACAGTGAGACGGGAAAGGCGCGCTTATCTCGCCGCCATGAATATAGACGACGACGCTGGGGACTCGCACGCAGCGTAATGGTTGTTGGCGTTATTAGGAATGCATCTGCGGATAAGAACGTGTATAATTGCGGGGTTATCTTGAGCCAGCTGCGACGAGATTGTCGCGCCGATAGCGTCGATGTGAATATTTGTAATATCCTCAAATTTCAGCATATCTCGGCGGGCGAGTCGCGCCGCGGTGGCAACGCGCGAGGAGTCCAAACCGGACGTCAAAATCTCTTGGGGCCGTCGTCGCGGCTCGGCCATATGACTCGGGCCACATCGGTCAATACTTGGGCGACGCGCGTGTCGCGTGTTTAAATAAGATCGTGCGTGGCGGCCTAAAATCGAGACACGTCGACCGTGATGAAACATAATGATTACAAGATAAATATTTTTTTTTAAAACGTTAATTCTCACACATCTGTAATGCGTTACGAAGAGTTTGCATTAGAAAAGGACTACAAAGCGTTTGTCCCGGTAAAATGAAGAACTACAGAAGTTCTGAAAATGAAGATTACGTTTCGAATTTGTCGGAATTAAAATGAATGTAATTATTTGTGTTCCTGTAGGCGTTGACGCGTTACGTTTTTTTAAGTAACAATAATAATCGCCAACACTGTTGCTGGCTTTATCGTTGGCCTTGTTGACGACGACGATGACGACGATGTCGAAGATGATGACGGCGATGATGATATTGATAATGATGACGAAATCACCCTGATACCAGTAAAACAACTTGATTATTATGTTACTAAATTATGACACATATTGGAGCAACAGCATCCGCCATCCGTGCAGCGTCAATGCGTCAATGCGTCAACCACGCGTCCTGCGATGACGTGATCGACATCCAGTCGCCATTTTAGACAATCTTAATAAGATCAGCAGCGCCTCCTATCGGGCAATCCAGCTTCATTCCTGCGTCGTCTCTTTATCAGTGGTCGTGAAATAAGAATGATGAATTCGCATGCCAGCTAATCACTGCACACCTCATATAGTACACATGTATAGTACACTATTTACACACTAGGGGTCGTTGTCGTATTCTATGGTCACTTTGAGTAAAATAAACAATGATTCTCTAACTACCGTAAACCCACTCGTCCAGTTATCACCATTACTGTATAATTATTTTTAATTCGTCCACAGCGGCTCCGTCTGGAGAAACATTACCTACTGTACAGTTTCCACATTCCTGCGATAGGTGGAAAGACAAATGCGTAATTTGTAAGTAAATGACTACATATATACCTTTTAATACATCGCCAACTAGCAGATCAGAAGCTAACAGTCCAATGAAGCAAATGAACACAGAAAGAGGCTCGAGGGCCTCGGTGCATGCCTCGGAGGAGATATATTTACAATGCCTAAAAATTAGCGTATTAATATACAGATACTAGATACTTCCGAAACTACAAACTAGACACGCATCGCAAAGTATTGACCCCTGTCAGTGATTGAGGTGGACACAACGGCCAAGGGAGGACGACTAACTCGTGAAGGCGACGCAAGAGACGTATAGCCGGGGTGATGAACGACCTCCGTCTTACGAGTCCCCGGGGGCCACCAGATTGACCGATCCACGACGATTTAGAACGGAACCCTGTGCGCCACTTACCGTAATAGAGTCGTCTATCTACGCGGACACCCCGACGACTCACCGAAGCCGGCGAGAGCGCTATATTTGCACCTCTAACCTATTTAACCGTCCATTAGCGAGTCCGACCTTCCGGCCTGCCGCTGCATTAATTTACAAATCGTCGCTAATCGCCGAATGCCCGCGAGCGAATACGCGCAATTACGGGCGTCTGTCTTGCGCATTTCATTACGAGATGGAAGTGACTGGGCGATAATTAAATAAATATGGTAACTGTTGACTGCGTTATTTGATTTTCATCGACCCCGTAACGTCAGCAAATTGACTGAAAGTGTGTGTTTCTTTTTCATTTGTCGAAAGCTATTGACGGTTGACGGTTAAGTGTAAATGCACTTAAATGAAGCCATAGGTCGTCACATTTTGGCGTCGAAACAAACATGGAAATATACTTTAAATACATGGACTTTTGTTTTATTACTATCATTATCGTCATGGTGTGGTGTAAAAACCAAAATGTATGCATAGGCATATTTTATAAACGTACAGTAAACCACACTGTTAATTCATGACTAATGTGTCTCGTACATGATGGAACATGAGTAGATATTATCGCGACATTTCTTACTAAAATTATAAGCACATTGATTGTTTTCTTCTTCTGTTTGTATCGGCGGTTTCGTACTGGAAACACGCGATGTCAGTCCACCATGTCGCAGACAAACAAACGTCAACTATTGGTCTGCGTCACTCGACGTCTCCGATTATGTCAAACCCGCTTATGACGTGACGCCGAGCGAGTGGGCGATAATGGAGGCATCGGTTCGCACCGCTGATTGGACGGTGTTAGTGCGTCTCGCTTGAGGAACCGCAGGCGGTTGCCGGTCTAGCCGGGCTGAGGCGTGGTCCAGCAGCTTCCGATGACTTCTCGGCGAGGACTACTTAATCTAGCGCTTCGGTGTGCGGTGCGGGGTCACGACAAAGACATTAGCCAGACGCACCAAGCCGGTCTTCGCCTGATTCATTGCCCCGCTACCGAAAGCGCTATTAGATTGTGAGACGAGTAGACGCAATTGACGGAGAGAGAGAGTCGTGTGGCTTCTGGTTTCTGTTAGCCTCCGTGTTCGCTACAATGCCTACACGCCCGAGGGCGGACGGGACGGAAAGTGGCGGCAGAGAGGCGAGGTGACGCCGACAAGATGGTCTTGTCGGACAACCTCTGTCGGCGCGCCTCAGATGTCGAAATACGTCACGTTTTACTCTTCGCAATGTATTTAGTACATAGAACACAAACAATTAATGTACCTGCTCCTATAATGAGTGAAGAAGACACAGACGTGTAGGCATTATTGTAATGATATACTCCGTCCGTGAAATATTATGTCAAATTAATGTAGCGTAATAAATTTGTGTACCACAATAAATAATAGTGCACAAAGAACAACTGTTGAGTTAACATCATTTATTTACAATTTAAGTCGACCACCGTACGCTTAAGTTGCCCCCACACAAATAGGCATTCATTATACACCCACGTTTCACACACGCTCGCACGCACGCGCATACGCACGCTCGCACGCACACACGCACACACACACACTTTTTTTACCATGTTGCGGTTTGGCCGTATTTTATAATTTACGAAAAACAGAACGTGACGTCAAGTGTGACGTCACGTGTTTGTAACCACTACAGAGTGACTAGACAACAACATTCAAAGTAAACTAAACCCCATGTAACACGGGGAATCGTAAACGTGAATAAAACCCGATTTAAGTATCCAGTCGGGAATAGAATAACACAAACAATGGGATGGTCGCACCGGAAACGGAAATAGTATACAACTACGTGTCGGGAAGGGTGTCGCTCTGACTTTCGGTGTGTTTTGAGAACAACCGTATGATCAACATCTGGTGTGAACACATTGCGATCCATTTTTGACATTATTAGTAGACAAACGTGTTGTTTATAATTTTTATAATTAATATGGATTATAGGAAGACTACAGATATCGCCTGTATCGCTGTAGTTTATTTTGTACATATACATGACATTGTCAACATTATTTTCTAGAAATTTTTCAATTATTTTCACTAGCTTTTTGAGAGGTTGTGAATTGTTCGTAAAAGGCACACGCCACTGACTGTTTCACATTTGTTTAGGAAATGAAAATGCATGATTCACTTCAGGGAGAAACCAAATGTCGGCCCAGTTTACAATGACAACAAGCCAAGCTGCGTTCGAGGAATTTAAACGACTTCTAAAAGGGTGTTGACACGAACTATGCGAAGCGACACTAACAAGTCGCAGGCGTTGGATGAGTCCCGTATGTTGCTGAGGCCCTACTGGTGGGGTCGGGTTATTTACGCGGGTATTGATGTGTCGACTTCACAGGGACAGAACCGCGACTGCTGAAGAATGTCGAGAGTCGTCTGCTTGTAGAGTGACATCAGCGGACATTGGCGCCGTTCTTCTGAGTATTATACGCCCGCGTAAAATACCGGAGCAATGATCGTCTATTAAGCGCATGCCATATTTGTCTTATTTTGAATTAATATAGATAATTTTGTTATCAAACAAGTTTTAGGTGGAACAAGTGGTATCACAAGAAGAGAACAGAAATTGCGTGCGTGTGCGGTATGCATATGCGTGCGTATGTATCATGTGTGCCTGTGTGATTATATGTCTGTTCTGTGTGTATGTGTGCCTGTGCGTATGTGCGTCTGTGCGTCTGTGCGTCTGTGCGTCTGTGCGTCTGTGCGTCTGTGCGTCTGTGCGTCTGTGCGTCTGTGCGTCTATTTGTCTGTGTGCCTGTGTGTCGGGGTGTCTGGGTGTCCGTTTGTCCGTGTGTCCGTGTGTCCGTGTGTCCGTGTGTCCGTGTGTCGGGGTGTCCGGGTGTATGTGTGTAAGTGTGTCTGGGTGTCTGGGTGTCTGGGTGTCTGGGTGTCTGGGTGTCTGGGTGTCTGGGTGCCCGTGTGTCCGTGTGCCCGTGTGCCCGTGTGCCCGTGTGCCCGTGTGCCCGTGTGCCCGTGTGCCCGTGTCCCCGTGTGCCTGTGTGCCTGTGTGTGTCTATGCCCGCGTGCCTGTGTATACGTGTGTGCGCGTGAGCGTGTGTATGTGTGTCTCTGTATGTGTATGTACTAGCGTTCACGTGTATGATAAGTAAGAATTGTACGGTCTGAGTAAAGTTTAAATATAATAAATTAAGTTGAAACTAGATATTGAAGATAAATTGAACTTATTTCCTTTAATAGTCCCACGGTCATCGTTTACTTTCCGGTCGTTGTGCACAGGGGCGATCATGTCGAGCGCGAACTCGGGTTGTGTGTTCTGGCGGAAGATACGCCACCTTGCGAATACGGAAATACAACAAACTGTATTATTCTGCATTTTGTAATACACTTCATGTATGGGAGGTGGAAGTAGTAGGTTGAATTGTATGTTGTAATACACTTCATGTATGGGAGGTGGAAGTAGTAGGTTGAATTGTATGTTGTAATACACTTCATGTATGGGAGGTGGAAGTAGTAGGTTGAATTGTATGTTGTAATACACTTCAGATATGGGAGGTGGAAGTCGTAGGTTGAATTGTATGTTGTAATACACTTCATGTATGGGAGGTGGAAGTAGTAGGTTGAATTGTATGTTGTAATACACTTCATGTATGGGAGGTGGAAGTAGTAGGTTGAATTGTATATTGTAATACACTTCGTGTATGGGAGGTGGAAGTAGTAGGTTGAATTGTATGTTGTAATACACTTCGTGTATGGGAGGTGGAAGTAGTAGGTTGAATTGTATGTTGTAATACACTTCGTGTATGGGAGGTGGAAGTAGTAGGTTGAATTGTATGTTGTAATACACTTCGTGTATGGGAGGTGGAAGTAGTAGGTTGAATTGTATGTTGTAATACACTTCGTGTATGGGAGGTGGAAGTAGTAGGTTGAATTGTATGTTGTAATACACTTCGTGTATGGGAGGTGGAAGTAGTAGGTTGAATTGTATGTTGTAATACACTTCGTGTATGGGAGGTGGAAGTAGTAGGTTGAATTGTATGTTGTAATACACTTCGTGTATGGGAGGTGGAAGTAGTAGGTTGAATTGTATGTTGTAATACACTTCATGTATGGGAGGTGGAAGTAGTAGGTTGAATTGTATGTTGTAATACACTTCATGTATGGGAGGTGGAAGTAGTAGGTTGAATTGTATGTTGTAATACACTTCATGTATGGGAGGTGGAAGTAGTAGGTTGAATTGTATGTTGTAATACACTTCGTGTATGGGAGGTGGAAGTAGTAGGTTGAATTGTATGTTGTAATACACTTCGTGTATGGGAGGTGGAAGTAGTAGGTTGAATTGTATGTTGTAATAATACACTTCATGTATGGGAGGTGGAAGTAGTAGGTTGAATTGTATGTTGTAATACACTTCGTGTATGGGAGGTGGAAGTAGTAGGTTGAATTGTATGTTGTAATAATACACTTCATGTATGGGAGGTGGAAGTAGTAGGTTGAATTGTATGTTGTAATACACTTCGTGTATGGGAGGTGGAAGTAGTAGGTTGAATTGTATGTTGTAATACACTTCATGTATGGGAGGTGGAAGTAGTAGGTTGAATTGTATGTTGTAATACACTTCGTGTATGGGAGGTGGAAGTAGTAGGTTGAATTGTATGTTGTAATACACTTCATGTATGGGAGGTGGAAGTAGTAGGTTGAATTGTATGTTGTAATACACTTCGTGTATGGGAGGTGGAAGTAGTAGGTTGAATTGTATGTTGTAATACACTTCGTGTATGGGAGGTGGAAATAGTAGGTTGAATTGTATGTTGTAATACACTTTATGTATGGGAGGTGGAAGTAGTAGGTTGAATTGTATGTTGTAATACACTACATGTATGGGAGGTGGAAGTAGTAGGTTGAATTGTATTTTATATGACACCCATGGGTCCATTATTTCCGATAGTTTCTCGACTGTGGTCGTCGGTGATGCCGCCTTCAACCCGCGCTCAGGATGCTTGGCGCAGCCTCCGATACGCAGAAGCAATCGGTAGAATGTTACATTAAACAGTAACGCTCGACTCCATTACTGGCGTCCGCTGACAGACGGGTTTAATGGGCTGGTTGATAGGTTGCCTGACAGCCCGAACCAGGGCCGTAAAACTATGAGGATCCTGCTGCCGTACAATGTATCAACAACGCCGGGTAGAGCTCGGCGTAGATACGAGGGTGTAGACGCGTCGCTCTGGCATACGTCTTTATACATAAAGGTGCTTCCTCAATTAATGTTATCGCTCGTCTCATTTCAAATTAGTTTTGTGACCAATCAAACCTACATAGTATCTACTTCGACATGCTGGCTCGTTTGTACAACTTTTGTGTGTAGTTTTTGTAAAATCATGAGACAAACTATAAACTTAGTTAATTCTTGCTCAAGAATCAATTCAAGACATTATCAAAATTGGTATCTCTACGTGAATGCACGATACGACCACGCACGTGTTTACTATTTTCCTTACTCCCTCAGAAACCACGTCACTGTTCATTTCTGTGGATTGAAGGCTAAATGTCGGCCCAGCAATATACGTTAACAAGTTACCAGACGTAACGACCAAAATCAATTAGTTCGCCTATGTTAACAAACTAACAAAAATGCCCATTTCTTCAATGTATATTTAACTTTTTCGAATCGCAATTATATATTATACTAATCCATAACGACATATATTAGTACACGCCCCCTTACTGCATAATGTTGTATTCTAAATAAAATACTTAATTTATTCGATGAAAAACTAAACACTACCGCTCGCCACCGACGGTTATTGTTTTCTGAAATGTTCTTATAAAGTTACCTTGGGAAAAATGCAACAAAATAAGTCTAAACATGTTATACACAGTTGTCGAAGAAATTTTAATATTGCATTGTATATTTCAGATAAGAGTATATAAAATGAGACCATCACAATGTTATATTTTATAATTACAATCTGGAGAGACCTGGGCACCGGTTTACTAACATTCTTATGTCCTCATTTACTGTATAATGTAGATTTTGCCCATTAACAGTGATCTTGTATACTGAAAACTCTCAACACCAGGTAGCGCATCCGGAACACTTTTGCCAGTGTGTCACTGAAATAGTATCCTCGTTAATACGGCGACGGATTTTTTTGCATTAATAATAAGAATAATGGTTTATTACAGAAACTGTGATACGTTCCAATCAATACATTGATTGCCATGGTTTCTGTAATGAGTGTATAAAGTCACGAGTGGCTGATTAGCCCTCACAATAAATGTGATACATATGTAAATTTCATGGTGCAAGATAATAATGTGTGTGATTGAAGAAAGAAAAAAACAGCAACATGAATCACAGCAGTACTATTTTCATGAATACTTAATTAAAAATTGCAACAAAGAATGCCATTTATATAACTCACTAATAATTATTATTTACTAGCAAACATTTCTTGACTTGACGTTTAAACATTGCTAATGCATAATAATAACAAGAGCATTTTGAAAAAGCTCTCTAAATTTAACAACGGATTCAGTTTATAGTTTAATTATGATTGTTTTGTAAGAGCTCATTATCTTGACGAAACTGTCCCGACAAGCCGGTACAGGCGCCCCCCGTCTGGACCCTCGCTAATAGAGTCATCATATAGGAACCTATCAACAACGGATTTATTTTTACGCGACGGTTTTTACGCCGGGACACTTTTATGACGCTGACCTGGCGGGTGGTCCGTAACGATAGCGCAGTTTGTTTATTCGCCTTATCGATAAACGCGATAACAATGATCGTTTTACTGTACGTTTTACTGTCACTCGTCTTAATTACGCATGTCTGAGTGGCGCGAATCAAACCGGCGGTCTCCCAGCACCGAAGGCGGTAGATCCAGGACGTGTTTACGTGTCCTGGTGCCGATTCCTTCTTTTCATCCCCATATTTCCTTCCGGAGTGGCTACTCTGTGGTGCATATTTGTTTTTTTTCTGTGCAGTTTCGTTTATCTGGACAACTGCGCTGCTAGATAACTCTCTCTCTCTCTCTCTCTCTCTCTCTCTCTCTCTCTCTCTCT
>OZ023214.1:10831443-10834227 GCA_963995525.1 Escarpia spicata | reverse complement strand
TATTGGTGGCGCCGCCAACGTCTAACGGAAGGCGCCGACGACTTGGCACTTGAAGATAATTCGTATCCATTGCGTAACTTAAATCATTTTTTAGTTTCTATGCAACTCGGTTCTTTTTGGTAGACTTTCCGATGCTCCGTCCTGCCCCTTCCAGGTGCGTCTGTAGGTCGATCTACGTGGGCGTTCCGTGGTTTTAATATCAATAATAGGCCCTAAACGTCAACTATTAAAGGCAGGTTGTCTGTTTCGTAACTCGTAATCAACCAGGTTGGTCATTATTACAGAATCTGTGGTATTGAATGTGGGAACATCGAGACTGCACCGAACACCAAAGAGCGTTGCCGTTAAACCACCCTGCGTCCGTTACATTGCCAATACAGCTGTTACATTGCCAATACAGTTGTTACATTGTCAATACAATTGTTACATTGCCAATACAGTTGTTACATTGCCAATACCGTTGTTACATTGCCAATACAGTTGTTTATAATCTGAACATTTTGTTTACAAT
Source organism: Escarpia spicata (assembly GCA_963995525.1). NCBI lineage: Eukaryota > Metazoa > Annelida > Polychaeta > Sabellida > Siboglinidae > Escarpia > Escarpia spicata. The sequence goes on along the minus strand of OZ023214.1, from coordinate 10,833,716 downwards.
TCGCGGAAGAAAAAAAAATCACAAATTATATTTCAAACTTATTTAAAGCAATTTGGCGGACAGCATAACTACACTATATGTAGTCTAATGTTAAGAACGTTACGTTAATTAATAAAAAGAGGATCCGACAACCCCCTTAAATCTGATCTAAAACAACAATAAACACGTAAATACCAAACATATTTATTTTATTTTGTAAATATTATAGAGTAGACATTATATAATTATTTATGGGAATAATTTTCCTTCGAAATATGCGCGATCGTTAACATACATTCCTTCGTGTGCACGGCGTGTCGTTTGTATTTCAACACTTACACCGGACTTAATTAGAAATTAGAATTAGAAAATGGGAAACATTCAAACAAATACGCCAAACAGAAGCACCCGTACACGCCCGAAACGCGTGGCGCCCCAGGGTTCGACGCCGGTCGGCCTCGGGCTAGCGACGGTGGTCGGACACTGACAAATGGCAGAACGCCTGCAAATGGAATCGAAGCATTACCCGAGCGATTCCCGCAGATTAACGACGTTATTTATGACAGCGCTAATCGGCTGTATGGTTTACCCCCGTCCGTCGGCGCAAATGCCTCGACACCCGATGACGGGCCCCTGCCAGCAGCCAGATAAAACTCGTAAAGTGTCGTTAACTCGTCGTGGATAACGAGAGGTGGCGCCACCGAGTCACGTGACACGATGGCGTTTCGCAGAACGGGGTTTATGTGGCAACTGCTGACAGAATGATTGCTTGTCCGCTGGCTGTTTGCTGTGTTCGTTTATAGGTATTTCGCAATACTTATCGGAAAGACGTGTTTTCGTATCAGTCACGTGTGGTCGGTTTCGCTACGTGCTTCGTGTTTCCTTTTGTTGCGCCTAATTTTGTTTACTAGCCGATGTTGCTAGGCAATCGAAAACAACATAATAAATATTATAGATATAATGAAGGACGCACGCAAGCACGCACGCACGCACAGACTGCAAACGGAGAGAAAGAGAGAAAGACAGAAACACAGATAGAAAGACAATAAGTCAGAAAGACAAGAAAACAGAAAGACATAAAGATGGAAACACAGACAGAAAGTCAGACAGAAAAACAGAAAGACAATAGGACAGCATGACAAAGAGACAGAAAAAAGGAGAGAAAACAGACAAACAGACATACAAATATACAAACATACTAACAAATAGACAGAGAAACATACATATTCGCAGACTGACATATTAAAAGAGTGACGTAAAAATTATACATATCCTACTAATTTACGACAATATCATATACATGCTGTTTTTAACGCAAACACTATAACGTTGTCGTAACGAAAGTGTAATCTAACAAAGATGCAGCAAACGGTTAATGCGTTGCTTTGGTGTTGTTGTACACAAACACACTCCGGGGAGTGGCAGACCACAGTATGCAGATGTCTAATTAATTAAGGAAATATTTACGCGTGTGCAACTGCTTCCCAATTAGAGGGCATTTAGACATTAAAAGGCCAGATGGGCGTGTGTGTTCCTTGTGTGACGTCATTGCCGCAGAAGCGACAGGCGCAACTCTTGAAACGATTGATGGACGCGTTAGACCAGTCGCATCGTAACTGTTTCCGGACAGTTCACGTAACGCTACATTACCGTAGCTTTGATACATGTTACGCAGTTTACCGTAACTTTCCAAAAACTCCACACTTTATGTACAATTTATACTATTATAAAACCAGATAATTTCGCAGTTTCATCTGTAATTATAATTACAGAAATCAACTACACAGATTGATTGAATATTGCATTTAATTTAGGCATATAATTGCTTGATTATTTTGACAATAAATGGTACAAAATCACGTAGAATGTTTCTGTTGTTTCTATTTATGTTTATATACAGCGTTTACCTAATGCAGAATATAAACAGTGACAGTCTATACAGACTTTTACAATAGTTGATTCATTATTAAAATAAAATGAAACATTTATTTTATAGATCATTTCTAAGTTGAAATAATAACAGGGACCAACGGAAATTTGGTTGCATCATCAACATTAAAAAATTTAATTTTTGACTCTAGAAATTGTTGACACGAGAACGATGAGATCTTACGTTAGCACTGCATGTAAGTAATTTAACAACTTAACATGTCGATGTATACCGAATACATAACTACTCATTAATACTAACAAATGCTAGAGTTGTTTTCAATGTAGCTGATAAACCTCATGTTTTAATTAGATCGTTTATGAACTAGTGCAGGGGTTCCTAAACTGGGGTTCGCGTACCCAAG
>OZ023214.1:10616443-10823943 GCA_963995525.1 Escarpia spicata | reverse complement strand
ACAAACCGTGTGTAAACAAAATGTAAGTATACAAGCTACATGTAAATAAATCGTAAGGTAAACAACCGGTGTGTAAACAAAATGTTTGTAAACATACAATATGTAAACAAACCGACTAGTCGCACTTGTTTACAACACAACTTTCATAATGTTTCACTCGTTCCGCTGAAAGCACTTGCTACGCAACTGGTCAGGATAATCGTAGGAACGTTTCCGTTATGTCGCGGTATGCCTGTAGAGGTCGCACTTAATTTGTTTTCACCAGGCTGACGTCATAATAGGAGACATCATACAATTATTTTACAACTGGGTTGATGTCAGACGACTAAAGGTGTCAGTGATGCCGAGACGGCGTTGCCGTCCCGCCTCCCCGTGGTGCAATACGAAACACCTAGAGAGAAGTTCGTTGTTTTTCGCGGACGAAAGCAATAAATAGCACGAAAATACGTCCTCATTACCAGCGGTTTGGCGGGCAGTAGGCACTACATAAAGGCCTAGCGTATGAATTGCAGTATCAAGAACAATATATAGATAAACTAGCTTACACCCACCCTTGGGACAACATACCGTGACGCCCTAAGGAGAATAGCTGACCAATCAATTTGTCCAATAAAAACGTTAAATCGCTATAGGTGTGTTTTCAAAAATATGTCGCCAATTTGTAGATCCAGGGAAGGGAATGAACGTAGAAGGAGACGAGTGGACCTGGGCGACTCGAAGGAGACGAGTGGGCCTCGGCGCCTCGAATGAGACGAGTGGATCTCGGCGCCTCGGAGGAGACGTGTGGACCTCGGCGCCTTGAAGGAGACGAGTGGACCTCGGCGCCTCAAAGGACACGAGTGGACGTGGGCGCCTCGAAGGAGACGAGTGGACCTAGGCGCCTCGGAGGAGACGAGTGGACCTGGACGCCTCGGAGGAGACGAGTGGACCTGGGCGCCTCTGGGGAGACGAGTGGACTTGGGCGCCTCGAAGGAGACAAGTGGACCTCGGCACCTCAGAGGAGACGAGTGGACCTGGGCGCCTTGAAGGAGACGAGTGGACCTCGGCGCCTAAGAGGAGACGAGTGGACCTGGGCTCCTCGAAGGAGACGAGTGGACCTGGACGCCTCGAAGGAGATGAGTGGACCTCGGCGCCTCGAAGGAGACGAGTGGACCTGGACACGTCGAAGGAGACGAGTGGACCTGGACGCATCGAAGGAGACGAGTGGACCTGAATGCCTCGGAAGAGACTAGTGGACCTCGGCGCCTCGGATGAGACGAGTGGACCTGGGCGCCTCGGAGGAGACGAGTGGACATCGGCGCCTCGGAGGAGACGAGTGGACCTGGACGCCTCGCAGGTTACGAGTGGACCTGGGCGCCCCGTAGGAGACGAGTGGACCTCGGCGCCTCGGGGGAGACTAGTGGATCTCGGCGCCTCGAAGGAGACGAGTGGACCCGGACGCCTCGGAGGAGACGAGTGGACCCGGGCGCCTCGAAGGAGACGAGTGGACCCGGACGCCTCGAAGGAGACGAGTGGACCTCGGCGCCTCGGAGGAGACGAGTGGACCTCGGCGCCTTGGAGGAGACGAGTGGACCTCGGCGCCTCGGAGGAGACGAGTGGACCTGGACGCCTCGAAGGAGACGAGTGGACCTCGGCGCCTCGAAGGAGACGAGTGGACCTGGACACGTCGAAGGAGACGAGTGGACCTGGACGCATCGAAGGAGACGAGTGGACCTGAATGCCTCGGAAGAGACTAGTGGACCTCGGCGCCTCGGATGAGACGAGTGGACCTGGGCGCCTCGGAGGAGACGAGTGGACATCGGCGCCTCGGAGGAGACGAGTGGACCTGGACGCCTCGCAGGTTACGAGTGGACCTGGGCGCCCCGTAGGAGACGAGTGGACCTCGGCGCCTCGGGGGAGACGAGTGGACCTCAGCGCCTCGGAGGAGACGAGTGGACCTCGGCGCCTCGGAGGAGACGAGTGGACCTCGGCGCCTCGGAGGAGACGAGTGGACCTGGACGCCTCGGAGGAGACGAGTGGACCTCGGCGCCTCGGAGGAGACGAGTGGACCTCGGCGCCTGGGAGGAGACGAGTGGACCTGGACGCCTCGGAGGAGACGAGTGGACCTCGGCGCCTCGGAGGAGACGAGTGGACCCGGACGCCTCGAAGGAGACGAGTGGACCCGGGCGCCTCGAAGGAGACTAGTGGACCTCGGCGCCTCGGAGGAGACGAGTGGACCTCGGCGCCTCGGAGGAGACGAGTGGACCTCGGCGCCTCGGAGGAGACGAGTGGACCTCGGCGCCTCGGAGGAGACGAGTGGACCTCGACGCCTCGGAGGAGACGAGTGGACCTCAGCGCCTCGGAGGAGACGAGTGGACCTCGGCGCCTCGGAGGAGACGAGTGGACCTCGGCGCCTCGGAGGAGACGAGTGGACCTGGACGCCTCGGAGGAGACGAGTGGACCTCGGCGCCTCGGAGGAGACGAGTGGACCTCGGCGCCTTGGAGGAGACGAGTGGACCTGGACGCCTCGGAGGAGACGAGTGGACCTCGGCGCATTGGAGGAGACGAGTGGACCTGGACGCCTCGGAGGAGACGAGTGGACCTCGGCGCCTCGAAGGAGACGAGTGGACCTCGACGCCTCGGAGGAGACGAGTGGACCTCGACGCCTCGAAGGAGACGAGTGGACCTGGGCGCCTCGGAGGAGACGAGTGGACCTCGACGCCTCGGAGGAGACGAGTGGACCTCGGCGCCTCGGAGGAGATGAGTGGACCTCGGCGCCTCGGAGGAGATGAGTGGACGTCGGCGCCTCGGAGGAGATGCACATACAATGATCCAAAGTTAGCGTATTCATAATTATCATAGATGCTATAATAAAGCGTGGAACAAATATCGTTCTTCTAAACAAATAAAACCGATTGGTAATTTTTGACACATTGTGATATGGATTGACTCAGCATTTAGCTTTTGTTTTAATGGGACACACCGACTTGCAGTTTGCATTAAAAAAAAGCAGTATTGCAGCAGCCTTCGCTCTCCGTCTTATGCCACTGCCAAGAGTGGGTCAGCGTAAACAGTATGTATCCACGTTAATTCGACGAAAGATGACAAAATTACGTATTAATAGAGCCTCTTTATACAGTTTATACATTTAAGTTTATAATGCATGGTGTAAACTATAGGCAGCTATCTCGGCCAGGTTTAGGCTAAATTCGGCCATAGTTCGACTGTCTATTGGGTCCTTGTGCATACCGGGGCAGGGTGTGTCGCGCAGGGCGTGGGTGGGTTGCTGGGGGTAAACATCGCCCACTTACGGGCACTTAGCGATTGACATGCTACTTGTCGGCGCCACTGGTTAGCAGCAGTGAGGGGACGGGAGGCGCACAGGCCGACGGATCGACTGCCATATTAATCACGTCACACACGACGTCTTATAAGTCATTACGACCCGACACGTGGCCTCGGGGAGAGGGGAGACAGTTGAGTGCCTTTTTCTTTCCTTCACTCTCCCAAACTGCTCATAAACATGTGCCAAAACTAACGGTATAGTGTGACAATGTGACAAATAACGAACGACCGAATGGTCTGAAGAACGAACGAACGAATGAGTGGAAGAACGAACGAACGAAAGAACGAACGTAAGAACGAACGAACGAACGAACAAAACAAACAATATAAAGACAAAACGAAAAAAACGGACGAACGAACGTACGAACGAAAGAACGAACGAATTAAAGAACGAACGAAAAAGAAAAAAAAATCTAACAAACGAACGGACAAACGAAAGAACGAAAGAATGAACTAAAGAAAAAAAAATGCGTACTTGCACATACAAATACCAGAACATAATAATACACAAAAGGACACGCACACAAGCACCTACGCGCGCGCGCACGCACGCACAACCGTCTGCCTTCGGCATGAACATATCTACGCACGCACTCACGAACACACACACAAACGCACACGCAAGACCATGTAAACATACACGGAATCACATTTGTAATTAAAGTTCTAGCACTAACTTTAGTTTGCAGGTCAGTTGGCGACTGCGGGATGAGTTATTGTCGCCGCCTCCCCCGGGCCGTAGGCCGGAGGCTAATGGACGGGCGACATAACGAGCCACTCGCATCAGTCGGTTACCGACCGGTCAGCGGGGACTCGCCCCAATGGCCAACGAGTATGACGTCGCGATAACATCGGGTAATTAATCGTTGCTGAATGGCCGCGACGCCAAACGGTCATTATTTGCTAATTAACATGCAAACGAAACTCGTTTGTGCGGCCGCGTTGATCCGAGGGCGATTGCTAATTTATCGTATGTTGTTTATGTCGGACTCTAACAACATGGCGTTGGTAGTTCGACTGAACTGGTGTTAACTAACAACAATGGGGTGCATCACGCGTCACCTTGTTAGTTAACATCAGTTCAGTCTTGCTGCACGATTGAACTAATGTTAAATAAGAAACAACATGCACTCTCTGTTCGACTAAACTGATACTGACTACAAACATGGCGCGCGTAGCATAACTGACTGGTGTTAACTAACGATTAACATGGCATTTGTTACTTTATTGAACCGAAGAACTGTAACGAATTAAAAATCATGGTGTTGGCAGCGCGATTGTTAACAAAACGTTTAGACAAATAGAAAATGTGATTCGTGCATGTAAATTTATTAAACCTTAAGTAGGTAGGGTGGACCTATTATTTCATTTATAAATTTATTTCCGTGAAGCATTACATATGTATTTAGTAGGCCTACACGCAATACGATAAAATGTTTACGTTTCTTTAGTTTTGCTGTATGCCCTGTATATCAAGAACCTAATTTGCCCTATATTCTTTTGCTTTGCCAAGAAAATCAGAAACTGTTACTGTTTATATTTTCTGTTGTTTTGCCAAACAAATCTTACAAAGTATGATTACAAGAACCATACCCAGTGGAATCTCTCTATTAAGGTCAACCTCGGGACTGGACAAAAATGACCTGAATAGCAAGTAACTGAATTAGCTGGACTAATTTCCTATGGTTTACTGTTACAAAATAATTTGGGACAGTCCCAGGGTGACCTTAATTGTGCGATGGCTCTATTACAGAGGTGAACATAAACTGAGGTTCGACTGATGTTTCTTTTACCAAGAAAGCCTTTCCCGAAGGTGTCAGCGGACAACCACGGATGCAGTTTGTTTGGCCTCACACAAACAGCAGACACGCGGATCATCCAATATTTCTCGTTAAGGTTTACGCGCGAACTTGACGCCACTGTCACACGCTTTCGAGTCAGACGGGCTGAGCGACAGAGCCGGTCGCAGACAGCCGAGCTCGGGAGAATTCTCGGCGCCTTGCCGCCTTCACGATAGCATCACTCGGGATCGCACATGTCGGCGGCGTCTGCGACAACTCGGCCGCGACACCACCCAAGTGGCGCTGATGCGCAAATGAGACAAACTCCGTCGAACAACGGCGAGAAGATAGCGCCGGCGGAGAGCGAGGCGGTCGGGCGCGGGTTTATCGTCGGCGACGATACCGTATCTTGTTTTTGCCCGTCGAAGCGGTATTCGCGCGTTCACATGTTACGACTGTCGGACGAACGCTTATGAGACGAGCAGATAGGAAGAGGCGGGCGGGCGGGCGGGCGGGCGGGTTTGGCAGGCGGGCGGGTTTGGCGGGCGGGCGGGCGGGCAGCCAGACAGCCTGCCAATAATCCAACCCATCAGCCAATCACTCACACACAATCAATCGAGTCTTAACTAGCCCTGCTTCGCGTGGATGCATTACGTAAACACGACTTAACGCCTGCAGTATTTCCCCGATCCTCTCTCCAACTTGAGATCACGACGTTGTACAATATTTCGAGAAATGTAGTACACTGAACAACTGATAATGTCTACATTACATATAATGATTGCATTTAATAATACAAATATATTTCCAACGAGAAACAAGCGTAACATTGGTCATATGATATATTTGTGTAAGAAGACGTCCCCAAACTACAGCTGCGTTGTAGAATCTGTACCGTGGACGCGCTGTTGGGCCAAGGATAGTAGGCTGACCGATCAGGTGCACCACCTTCGCTTAGCAGCCTGTTAGCTAGAAAACAGTAGCTGCTTCGTTTACGCAACCACTGTAGCGTGACAGTGTGAAGACTGTCTAGTTTCTTGCTCGGGTTTCTCCGCTCCAGCGTCCTGCGACAGACCGTTGGGTCGACACGCGACCTGGCGTCGGTACCGTTACGCCGCGTGTCGTCAGCACGTAGCCACGCCCCCAGTGGCGCTAAGACAAGCTCGTTTCGCGGGGCGCCCCGGCTAATTAGCCAATGGGCGTTGACGACCGGCGAGAGCGCGCCAGACTGACCCCCTCCGCGGTCACCGTCGTGGCTGCGGCAGGCGGCCACTCGCTCGTTCAGAACTTTGATCCAGTCGCAACGGCAGAAACCAATGGGCAATTTGTTTACGCAAGGAGGGAGCTTTTAAAGTCTTAGGTATCGACCGAGTGCTGCGTGCCGGAGCAACGTGCGCCCGGCGTTTTCTCCTCATTGCATCGTTCAACAGCATGTCGGACGGTTCTGACGCCGAGGTTGTCGCTCCTGTCGCGAAACGCAACGAGTTCGCGAAGGAAGTGTCGCCGGACAAGTGTCAGTCTGTTGCCGACGAATCTGACGCTGTCGCCGACGTGAATGTGAGGCCGATCGAGCGACCGGAAGTGAGGAACTCGGCGGTGAAAAGCCAGTTGTCATCCCGGGCCTCCGCCTTCTCCATTGCTGCACTGATGGCGAAGACACAGGAAGACGAAGACATCGACGCAGCGGAACACGCCAAAGACGTCGATGACGTCAGCGATATCAACGATGACAACGACGATGATGATGTATTTGCCGATGATGACGAAGAAGACGATGGTGGTGATGGTGATAAAGCAAAGGTATTAAGAAACGTGCAAGACGCGGCTATCCTTCCACCTGGTAAGTAGTTAGTTTAATTTAAATATGGAATATTATAACTTATAATTATAAACACTACATACACCAACAGAACGACTAATAACTTTTATAGAACAACTAATATTTGTTGGTTCACAGAAACATTTATCTACACATGTTTTTTTGGATTTAATGTGTAATTAAAGATCTGTGGACTGTAATTTTAAAATGTGAACCGGAAACAAAGTGTCACAACATACAATTGCTTATATATATATAAAACGCTGATTTTTTATATAAATATGCATACATTATGTAAAGTTTCCCATGAAAATCAAATTACCCAATAAAAGCGTATATATATATATATGATTTACAGTTTGCATAAGAAACAATGTGTCATTGCTACGAATATTATTACTTTTATTAGGTTGTTGTAATACACCAACACATACGTAGCTATGTATATAATGAACTCGTTATTATGATTATAAAATTAAAATAAATAAATAATATTCCCAATATCATTTCATTCAATGATAAACGATTGCATAAATGTTTCACAATGCCACGCAACTGTTAATTAGCGTAGTTAAATTACACTAATACATTAAAATCATAGTAGTTAAATTATATTAATACATTTATTATGATTAGTATGCGTACGATGGTCGATCGTGTGCTCTTTTTCCAAAGCCTATACTTGCAAAACGTCTCAATTCGTAAAGGTGACAAAATTGCTAAACAAAAACAACAATGCACATGTACATTTTTAAAAACGCATACTATGCAGATAATCACAATTTAATATAAAACAACATTACATATTTTTACATAAGTTTTCAACGCATATAGGCTGTACATAAATAAATATTAATATACATGCGCTTTCGTCAGGAGACATGTCAAACAGTGCAACAGCTAATTAAAACTTTAGCAATGTACCAACACATTAAAATACTAGATACATAAATACATACATTCAAAACAGCCTATTCTCACGGGGATAAGATATTGATAACGGTGTTTATTTCGTAAGATCACAGTTGCACCAAGTCATGTTTACGGTCGTGATCAAGCAATGCATGCCATATGACTATGTAATTAAACAAATACAATAATGCGCTGTAGCAATTGTGCTACCCGTGCATGAGTTATTGTCACTGCGTTATTCGACTATTCTCTACTTCCGTTTTTGCTTACTGGCCTTCGATGCAGCGGATATTTGTCGATGTATCCATGCTAATACCGTAATACCGGATACATCACTGCTTGTGACCCGTTGATCTCACAATAGGCTGTCCGACGTAATAGATATGTAACCCGTTGGTCTCACAATAGGCTGACGTAAGGGATACGTAACTCGTTGGTCTCACAATGGGCTGTCCGACGTAAGGGTTATGTAAACCGTTGGTCACACAGTAGGATGTCCGACGTAAGGGATATGTAACCCGTTGGTCTCACAATAGGCTGTCCTATGTAAGGGATATGTAACCAGTTGGTCTCACAATAGGCTATCCGACGTAAGGGATATGTAACCCGTTGGTCTCACAATAGGCTATCCGACGTAAGGGATATGTAACCCGTTGGTCTCACAATAGGCTATCCGACGTAAGGGATATGTAACCCGTTGGTCTCACAATAGGCTGTCCGACGTAAGGGATATGTAACCCGTTGGTCTCACAATAGGCTGTCCGACGTAAGGGATATGTAACCCGTTGGTCTCACAATAGGCTGTCCGACGTAGGGGATATGTAACCCGTTGGTCTCACAATAGGCTGTCGTAAGGGATATGTAACCCGTTGGTCTCACAATAGGCTGTCCGACGTAGGGGATATGTAACCCGTTGGTCTCACAATAGGCTGTCGTAAGGGATATGTAACCCGTTGGTTTCACAAAGGGCTGCCGTAAGGGTGGGTGGGGTGGGTGAGGTGGGGGTAAATAAAACAATGACCAGTGTATGCAGTTTGTTTCTGTTTAGTTTGTTCCTCTGGGTTATATGCTATGGTCTCGTCAGTATCCACCACTTCAGTTGTAGTAATTATGTTTTACAAAAATACAAGTATAAAGAAAGAATTGCCTATAGAATAAGTCATTACGTGTGAAGTTCCAGACACCATTCTGGTGCGGTTATCTCGCAATCTAATTAAATGTATAGTTAGATGGCGTAACGATAAATTTATTGGATTTAGCAAACCATGATAACTCTCCAGACATGACATTTGGAGGAGGAAATCGGCATTTCCAAAACATCCCCGTTTTGTGTCACAAAATTATAATATTATTATTAGATACAGCGTAGCATTGCTCTATTGTAGAGCTTCTTACATGCTGAGGTGTATATTAGTACAGATTTTGGGCAATTTTGAAGAGATAGCAACGAGCACGAGACACTGATTACTCTTAAAACATCGTCGTTGCAAAGAAATCCAGTTATTTATTGCTGAGATTCTGGATGCCACCGACTACATATATCTTGGCAATAAAGATTGTTTGCATGGCTACTCCAGAGACATGGATTAGAGTCGAGATTGTTAGCGCAAAGAGCTTCATAACATAAACGTCTTCAAACAACATTGTATGTTTTGTATCGACCAGCAATGGTGTCTTATTCAAGTTGAAAGTGAATGTGATTTGAAAATATAACATTAGTATTACAATTATTCTTGCTGCGAACTGCTGCTTACGGCGTTAAAGCGCACGTGTGCATGGGTGCATGTTGGTGTGCGCATGTTTTTAGCATAAATACTAAACTATGGCTCTTAAACGTATTTAACATAGCCTTTGCTTTCGGTTGGTATATAACCCTATACGTGGCTATGCAATTTAGTTTGTGTTACAACGATGATATCTGCAAGCTTGGCTACAGGCATTAGTACGGTTGAACCGCACTGAACATGTTAGTTAATCTGAATTCCTCATTAATGTAATATGGATAAATTTGCTTCGCATACATTCAGATAAACGACATATATACAGCTGAACATGACTGCGTTTCGTAAACCACGATTTCAATATAGACGGGTGTTTCAATTAGCAGATCTTATAGAAGAAGTAGAATATGATTTGAGTATATTAGGCAGGTTATAATTCCTGTGTTGTAAGATCGCTTACATCAACGTAACATTAACCTCTGGATCGCCATGTTTTTCTGTTGCTGTTAATGTTAGTACTGACGAATCGTTAAAATTAAACTTAAAACGATCTAGTATTTTCATTCAGTTTTCAGTTACGTCCGTTGGGACATTTGTAGGCCTCTCATCTTGTAGATATGCTGTATTTAACATTGTACTTATTTTCGCCGACAGTTATTTCCCCCCACTAGAGGTGTCTGTTTACATAATTTCGACCGCTGTCGGCGAAACGCGGCCGCGTGATTAATGGGTCTTGCTTTCTAACTTGCCGGCAAAACTATTTACCCCGGAAACTTGTTTGCGCTTCACTCGCGCGCGTTCTACTTTATTCGATACATTTAATCATTTCAGTTGGACGTGATATGCTTTATGTGTATCCGTAATGAAGTCGACGCGCCGGTTCGGAGGCAATGCGCCGTCTAGCTGTAGCCCCGAATGAGGAAGGGGGCGATCGAACGGCCCACAGCTGGACTCCCAGACGGGCGACGGGGCAAAACGGCGCAAATGAAAAGCCAAGAGCATTTTTTACCAATTAAATCTGATCGATGCCTTATCTGCGGTATGTGTAGAAAGGTCATTGTCTCTGGCCCGCGGCTCTGTTACGCCAGTTCGTTTTATGTAACGACGCAACGCTAATTACATGCAATTAACAGCTGCGCGGCGTGTAATTGCCGGGCAGAAGCGGAGCGATTCAGTTTGTCTTTGGTAAGGCTGACAGCGAGTGGAATTGACTCGCGAATCGAACGTCCGGTTTTAATGAACCTATCGCAGTGGGCACAACAGGTAGCTTAAACGGTGCGTGGACGAGCTATCAGGTGCAGAAGAGAAAAACATGTAGCTCGACAGACGGACTGGTCATTGGACAGATGGGTAGCTGGACTGACGGACAGACAGACAGACAGACAGACAGACAGACAGACAGACAGACAGACAGACAGACAGACCAGACAGACAGACAGACAGACATGGAGATAGGATTAGCTCCCAATATTTAATGAAGATGGGTGGATTTTTTAATACAATTTGAGGTTTTTGGTCAGCGTCAGGGGTATGTGTGTGCACATTGATGTTTTTGGAGAACCTCAAGCTGGGTGTCTTGTGGCGAGCCTCAAGGAGGTTGCAAATATAACTTTTGCAGAGCCTCAGCCCCCCAATTTTCACCGGTCCGACGCCAGTGTGGAAGGGTAAGACATGAGAGGACGTGGGAAGACGGGGCAAACAAAACAAAATGGGAAGGGAGTGCAAGGGGAGGGCAATTAAAACAGGGAAGGGCATGTCAGTGCCGACAGTAATGACTAGGGTGTTGCAAACACCTCTGGGTGTGCACTGTGCAGCACCAAAACACGTACGGTTCCGGAACCCAGGTTTGGGCGATTGTCTTGTGTCTTTCGTCTCCAACCATTCCTGGTGAGTTGTCCTACGGAACCGCGCCGAGCACATGGTTGGAGGGGCGATGCAATTAGGCCATGTCTGAAGTAACCGTCTGTGACGTTATACGGTGTACACTTGTCGCCTACAATTACCATTGCAATATGCTTACAAAAACTGCTCACTACATTTCCATTGTGCGTGCTTGCGTGCTTGTACGATGTTCGCAGTGGTTTAACTGAAGTAACATTCCTTCCTCGGGCAAGAAATGTACGCTGTGTATAAACTGACGTCGTGAGCGATCGATACATTAACAAAATTATTCTAACTTTACTCAACTTGCAACGCTTCCCGAAATACTCGCTGCTTTCCGAAATACTTGCCGCTTCTCAAAGTACTTGCCGCTCCCCGATGTGCCCGCTTCTTCCCGGATACATTGGGGTGTACCCCAGACGCCATAAAAACGCGTTGCTCGGAGTGTGTATTCGTACAGGTGAAATGTGTCCCGGGAGTTCAAATTCTGGCCGGCGGACACGAAACATCTGAGCAGTGAAGTCAGGTTCTCACGGGACCACTACTCACGTACCTGTCTACATGTGGTTGAGGGGCGTGGAAACGGAACCGCTCGGCAGACCGAGGAATGTGGTCGTATCGTGAAACTACGGCGTTCGTAAATAGTTCATATTTGTTATGACTCGTTCGGCACACACTTGTGTTTCGGCGAGTGACACAAATAATCGTTATGCGTTAAAACAGTTAAGAATTATTGACTAATATGTTACGACAATGATATATATATATATATATATATATATATATATATATATACATTTGAGTAAATTATGAGCAAAAATAAAATAGGTATATATATATGTATACACTTTATGTATATATATATATATATACCTACTTTATTGTTGCTCATAGTTTATTCAAGTGTGTATGATCCTGCTAAAAGATTACCCAGTCAGTTACTGTTGTAGTAACAAAAAGTATAAATAACATCGTCGAAGCTGTACGAGGCACTGTGATTGAAATACTGTACCAAACAAAATCACTCTTTTGCAATCCAGTAGTTTTTGTAATAAAACATAATATGTAAAATCACACATAGAATAATAAACACAACGTATACATATAAAACAAAATAATGACGTCACAATTGGTAGTCTACCGGCCTGACCAAAAGAGGAATTACTATCTCAAGCCAGGGGCGGTAATCATTGGCAGGAAGTTCACATAGTCAGTTGCACTTCATCCTCGTATTTCCTACTTGCACTATTGATAGCCCATTTTAAAAGAGCAACTCAACGAACTTGCAGCCAGGCCCTACAGCTGTTGCTATCGGACTGTTTTATAAAACAATTCAAAGTTTCGTGAGCGCAATATTCAAATTGCGAACACAATTTTGGGCATATCAGCGAAAAATACTATACTTTCAACATAGTTATTCTATAGTGTCTTGACAAATATTGCTACACGACGAGCAGGTATGGTCGATAAAAGAAGTTGTTATACAAACAATGGCGAACGTCGCCGACAGTTCATGGAAAGAAAACATGGCAGTGAGAAGAAATATGCGTGCACGCAGTAATTGACTAGTGTGTCTTCTACAACGCAGCAAAGCTGTTCCATTTCCCGCGGCTTCTGTTTTATTCTAACCCTGCGAGTCCTGGGAACGCGGCCTCCGGAAGCTTCGTCCCGCCAATGCAATCCCCGTTAAAGCTACACGCTAAGAGCAATCGCAGCGAACTCCCGAATCACCGAGGTTTAATTCACTGCTGTTATGGCTTTAGGCATTTCTGGCGCGCTTGTCTCAAATGTACCGTTACGGGTTGCAACTACCGTAATCATTACGTAATAGCAACACAGTTGTATACCTATTAGGAGCATTGTCGAAACTACAAATACAACTATAAATACAATTATGAATAATTATATTTGCCCACAACGGATCAGCATTATGCTTCCGGGCACATGGTAGGAGAATGAAGTTCCGGTAAAAAGACGGCGTACACCTTTGATATTGTTTTGCTCCTTCGTACATTTGTTATGAACAGTATCATAGGGGTGCGGACAATCTGCTACGATACTTATGCTCTAACATATATAGGCATATATATATATATATCCATATATGACATCGCATGTTTTTAATATTGTATAAACATTTAATTGTTTTATTTTATAATTAAAAGCGAGAGTAAATGTTACTGAACTATTACTCTTAGTTTTATTTGTAGCAGAACGTGGCCAAACATCTGAAACATTCTCCTTCATCTTTATAACATAATAGTTTCTAAAACAGGTGTTAAACTGTAGCACTCTAATAACTGTTAAAACAGAAGACCACAGCTGTAAACGGTTCTCCCACCTGTGTCTACAAGCTCAGACTCCCATAGTTTGTCAACATCGATTGCACATTAATGTGTTTTATATGTAGTCGGCGATGATTAATAAAAATTAAATATATGTGATTTAATTGTGTTATTCACACTAAATATATTTGCAACACCATAATTTCTGTTAACACCACATCGTGTTAGGGGTCGCTCTTAGGTCAAGAATATTGTTGAAAATGTAATACAGCCTGTGCATGTTTACAAAGGTGATGTTTCAATTGTTGCCTATGCTTGGGTGTTATTATAGTTTATGTACATTTCAAACCTGTGTACAGTTTGCATTTAGAAATTAAAGTTAAAAAAGTAAATTTAAAACACTACAGTTGGTTTACAGCGTAATAGAAGAAATTACAAACATTACTAAATAGTAATGGTTTTACATATGCAATAAAGAAAACAAAATATTTTAGTAAGATCACATTTTTTTTATGATAAAGGGTGTCCAAATACTGTATTTTCGTATAAAATATTGTTTTCTCATTAAAAGGAACGTCATACTACGTGTTTATCAGAAATTCCATTTATCACGATAGTGACGTATTATGATTGTGATTTATGTGGGGGAAATCACCAATACTGAGATAAACATTTATAATAATTATATAGCGTTTTCTGAATACATATAATTATTGTTTAGCTGATAAACAAACAGAGGTGATGAAAATCGATTACGTATTCGTTACTCAAGCTTTTATTTACTTCGCAACCAACATACATGTAGTTGTATAAACCAAATGATAATTAACACGACATTGGCCTATAGAGTGTTTAATTTACTTCAAAGTGTAACTAAAATAGATGTTATTTTAGTATTGTGCGTATTGCATACACATACATAGGGTGTTATTGTTATAGTTGTGTGAGCTTGTTTTGTTGAAACGTCAAAGACCGCAAGCAACTTATCACGCAATCTGACGAGACCCTTCTTGCCGCTCTTCAACCATATCGCTGGCGGGCTGTGGGAAAAAGAAACATTAAGAAAGTTTGCCGAATTCTAGAAAACAACGTACAGTGTAATTCTCGATGCTTTTCGTTTTTTTGAGTTATTTTGTATTTGTAAAAATATCCACTTTATCGTACGTTGCAGAGAATGTAGTGAAAGCAGCTACGAGCCCGCTCGACGACTCTGAAGGAACGGGCGTGTTTGAGCGAGTGAAGGCGGTCGAGGGAAGCCTCACGACTGACGCAGACACGAAGACCGAATTGGCCGGCGTCCAGTGTCACCTCGAAACGAAGGAACTCTGGCAAAAGTTCCACGAACTCGGCACCGAGATGATCATCACGAAGACTGGAAGGTACGTGAATTGTATAGTTGTAGATATGTGTACTTTTTTATTATTTGAAAAGCCGATTTTTGGTTTTATATTTGTTGAATACTTTTAGAATACCACCGTTACTAAACAGTCAACATCACAAGTACCATCAGTTAAAATGTAAAGTGTAGTTGCTAGCCACATATTTGTTAAGTTATCAAGTTCACAACAAATCACTTTTTTCATCGGAGTTCTGTTCTGCTTTGTACATTTCTGTCGTCGCAATATTTGTGTTTGCGGTCGGTACATGTATCTCGAAGTATGTTTCAAGAGCATCCAGTACAGTTTTGTATATAGAACTGCTACGCAAATGGGAAAACAAAAAACTACCGTATTCTTACGCTTTGTTTATGTACAACCTGCCAGCTGTTAAAATTAGTTTTTATTCCGTTTTACATCGCGAACCCCGTCATGACTGTGTCATTAATAACTCCGATAAAAGCATCACTTGATTAATCTTGATTTACGGATGCGAATGAAGACCGTCTGGTAAACATCCTCCTTGAAGATGTTGTTAACGTGTTGGTTATCTCAATAAGTGGAGCCCTGGCCACTCTGGTCTTTAATGATACATCCATCATTTGAAGAAGGAAAAACAGCAATAATATCATTTTTGTGTGCATGGTGGTCCGTAAATTACGAAAGACAGCCCGGGAAGTACATGATGACGTTTTGATTTTAGTGTACCGTGTACATCTAATTTAAGTAATTGATGACCGTTACTGGAGTACATAAAGACAATAAAGTGTTGCTGTCGTTGATGACCTTTATACATCAGTGTAAATAAATAACTTAATGCACTGCACGTGCGATTCAGTTATTTAATTCGATATAACTGCAATTTAATTGATGAATATAACTATAGTATACCATAAAAAACGATAATATGGCATAATAGTTTAATATTCAGAATTTATGTCTAAGGTCAAATCACTTCCATGCGAATATTCTTGAATTCATTTATACTAATTAATCGATTGAGTTAAATGGAGTTTTTGAACATTCGGAAAAAATGGATGCCAACACGTTAACAATGCCCTGATGTCGTCCAAGGCTATTAGTACAATTGCCCCACCTATATCATCGAAACAAGCAGCAGCCATGTGTATCTAGTTGCATCGATGTTACTAATTATTTACATTGGGCGGTTTCGTAATGTTTCGCTGTCGACCGTTCACAGAGTAATAATGTTAGTAGGCAAAGGTGTGTCGCTGGTATTCATTTAATACGATTTAGCAGACGGCGGCGGGCGCCTTTATGTTTGCAAACGAACGTCGTTGAGAGTCGTTGACGCGACCCAGCTGACCCCAATACGACTGCCCGACAAACAAATATCCAGCTGAATTGAGAAAAAAATGAACGCGACAATAACTCCATGTGCCCTTGTGGCTACCGTCAATGGGGGTGCTGTACGACAACCGTCACGCCGACCCATAACGCAGTTAGCCCCGCGTCGGCCAAGTGAAACACCGACATAAATCGCGCTGCGTTTGCGGGTCTTTATAGCGGGCTTGTCGTGTCCGCCCTCGGCCGGGCGCCATACGCTGTCAAGTGTGTCACCACTGAGGAACATGGTCTCTTGACAGACGACATGGCCGGCTTGGTAGCGGTCACGTGACGGGGTGAGAAGGGAGGACAGCGCGCGTGACCGGAGCTCGCTGACAGAGGCCACATGGGCATGTCAACGCCACGCGTGGAGGCGCTAAACTATGTCCTTACGTCATCGGAGGAAAAGAAGATAGGGAAAGAGATAATTCATTTACATTTCCGGGTTCACGGTGTACAAATATAGTGCCAACATTTTTGAGATTATATCCCATTTCTACGATTTTTTACACCCTGAAAATTAGTCATGAACTGGGAAATGGACATATTTGATAACCACAACAAAATATAGGGCTTGATTTTTGGGTGATTAACGGACAGGACCCCCGCGCGCGTAAATAGAATCTGTTTTTATAACATCTGACGGGAGCATATTCTATTTTGTGTCGCTTGAAAACCATACCGCAAGATTAAAACAATATTCTACAGCCGGTGATTGACACGTGAAACAATAATTTGTGCCATTGTGATAAAATCTTAATTGTTATTTTGCGGACAGCGCTAGAATACGTTAAAATGTCGCTTATGGAAACTCCAGAAATGATCTATACGCTACTATCGATATTGGTGCGTCGTCGAAGATGGAATATAAACCAATATACAAACAAAAGTGGCCAAACAAGTAAAAAGACGAATAGGAATATAGGGGGCAATCACACGGACACCGCATTTAACAGTAATTTGACCATGGAAATAACGTCACCGAAAACGTGTATCATGGCGGCCGAAGAATATAAACTATAAAGGGAAAATAAGAGCATAATGGGATACTGGAGTAATTTTGGATTTTCATTTTTCTTATAAACATGTGCTGCCAACGTTAAATAAAATTATATTTGATTGTGTGAATGTTCAATGATGCAAAGAATGTATCGCCAACTGAACTGCACATGCAACAATTGTGTATGTGTTTTTATAATCACTGCTTTCATATCTTTAATTGAAACGTTAATTTGGTTTCCTTGTTTTTTTCCTGGCAAAATTGAACACATAATATAAAAATTGTAATGAAAATGGGGTAAAACGAGATACCTAGACAATTTTCCGCCAAACACGGGGTAAATCGGGACATTGTTTGTGTTAAAATACCAAATATAAAAACATAAAAAAGAGGCCAACATTATATGATCATCTTAAAACCCTATCATCATCTCATCCTATACACATGTTCATTTCAGTATGAATTCTTAGAGTATTCATTTGAGAAAATACCATTGACTACCTCGTGTTATATATATATATATATATATATATATACAGCTGTATATATATATATATATATATATATATATATATATATATATATATATAACAGTACTCTGATTCTCCGGTTACATATATATGTATGTATGTATGTATGTATATATAAATACAACAGGGTATTTAATTTCTAATTACTTCCACACTTCCACGTTTATTTGTAACCGGAGAATCAGAGTATTGTTTTGTTGTTCTTACACAAACGTATAGACATACTCAAACAAATTACCCACCCATTTTTGTATGCATTTACATTAAACGTACCCGTATATGTACGTATGTACGTGCACATTGAAAATGCCTTTAAAAAAATATCACATTTAACAGTTGTAATATATATATATATATATACACAGTATATATATATATATATATATAGTATATTATATATATTAGTATATATAAATGTACAATATAAATAAATATATATATATATATATATATAATATTATTTATTCTATATAATATACAATATATACAATATGCAATATGTAATGTATAATATATAATACATAATTTATAATAAACAATATGCAATATATAATATATAATATATAACATATAACATATAACATATAACATATAATATATAATATACAATATACAATATATATATATATATTATAATTAACATAATTATGATATTAAATACAATATTTCAAAATACATATACTATTCTACCAAAGTATATGATTTTGTTACATGTAATTTCCTTTAATAATGTTTAAATAATATTAATTTCTTCAAATAACGGATTATTATTATTATACTTGCAAGTATAACGATTAGGATGCCATATACTGACTGAGTTATAAGCTTATATATGTTAGCAAACCAATATCATCTCTCCCACAACTACGCATTAAATGGACACTTGTATTGGTTAACTCTTTAACAGTGTTGTATTTTAGGTTCATCGTATTGTATGCGCTGTGAACATAACTCCTATATTCCGGATGTGTGGGGCTTTACAAATAAATGTTATTATTATTAGTTATTATACCTGCGCACACAACGGAAAGTGTGCCCGCGGTTGTACAGGGAGAGCGCCTATTATTTCACAGCACAGCTCCGCCGCCGGTTGCCGCCAGATGTTTCCGTTCCGAGCAGACGACAACGATTGCAAGCGATTGGCGCCAAATGAACGCGCGCCGTCAAGTCGAGAGCCCGCGCCTTCACAAGTCAACATTTCAGCGTCTTTCCATCCGATAACAAGTTGATGATGTGGGAGCCCTTCAAGCGGCAACGCCACACCCTCGGGTCAGGGGTTAGGCGCCATTTGCGGTTGATGTTGTCGCGATTTAATTCGCAGTGGCAGTTATAATCGCATTCAATTTTGGCAGGTTCTGATCATGGATTATTTCGGCGCGTTGAGCACTGGCGCTACAGGGGTCGTTGCTAAAATGGCGTGATTTGTCGTCGTTTACGCTGCAATCACTTACCGGTGATTGCTATGTCTATGAGCAATCTGTAATCATCAGTGTAGACAGAGACGTTCAATTTCTAATGTAAACAATCAATGTACATCTGCAGTTCATAATATCCAACCAGTTGGGCAAGGTTGGAGGAGAATTTACACTGTGTTATTCTGCATTATTTACATATTATTTATTTCATTATGACTGATGTCGAAGTCAGCATTACTGATATCGTTGACAAATGTGTGTACGTAAAAAGTGATTACAAAACTCACACAGTTTGGAAGGTACACATAAATTCCACATGTTTATGAACACCTTAACTCCCACCGCTTCAAGTTAGGGCTTCGAATATGTTTTCCAGTGTGGCAATGTTTTCTTTCAAACTTTCGTCGAAATAAAAATTCACCAAACATTTTCTGTTGGGGATAAAACCTTGCTCTAATCAGAGCTCATGGAATTAAGCCACCGATAACGGGTCTTGTGATCGCAAGACGGGCCCTGTGGCAGCGACTTGTTCGCGATGATTCGTAGAGACAATGGCGGGCCGGGGTTATCAAGTGCTGGTGGCAGGGCGGATTAGGCGAGACGGCAGGGAGGCGAGTTAGCGACGGCGACGAGGAGTGTATAGGCGATAATCGCGGGAGTGGTAAGGCGACACGAGATTAAAGCGGGCAGCCAGCAGTCGTAGAAACGGCTCTAATTCTAACGCTAACTATCGCGTAACCCAAGCCGACGACATTGCCGTGACCAGGTTTCGGGTGCCCGGAAGCCGCCGTATTTGGTTGATGTCTCTATCGTCGCCGCCGGGTGCCGAGGGTTTGAGGAGTTGAGGTTTGAGCGCGTGCCATGGGCCCTGGTCAGGCGTCCGCTTACCGCAGTCTGACATCAGCACCGTTACACAAGATATTGGACCCAATGCGTTCAGTGGATGAAAAGGCACAACATTCGGTCGTTTGGTTCACTCCTCATTCATTCATTCATTCATTCACTCACCCATCCACTCAATTATTGATTCGTTTATTCATTTACTGACTCAATGATTCATTACTTCACTCAATCATTCACTCATTCGTTTACTCACTTGTTTACTCACTCACTGCCACAATGATTCATTTGATCACTCAGTCAGTCACTCACCCATTCACTCATCAAATCATTCATCAGTGTCATATGATGTCGAACCTCCAAATAATTAGACACATATTCTGATTGATTCTGAAATTTGAAACGATCAATATTTGTGAATTTTTAATGAACGTTTGGTATGTGACTGCATATCCAAATGGATGTTTCTTGAAGAACATTATTATTTTAGGCAGGTATTTGCGGTGTATAGTAATTTTAAATTCATTTAAAATATACATGTGCTAAAACAAGAATCATAGAGTAGGCCGAGAAGTAAAAAAACAAGTTGCAGCCGCAAGGTGGCGCCACACATCTTTTTCAGTTTGGACTTCCAGCCTATTGTTTAATAGAGTTGTATGGACCAAATCTATAATGTGGACAAACTCCAACTTGATATGAACAATACAATTTTAGGTTTATTACTTAGTAGATCGATTGCCTTTAACATCTATAACTGTCGGATTGTAATTGGTGGTTGAATTCGTCTTGGCGAAGTTGAGATGGTGTCGGACGGAACATGTCTGCCGATGATGAAGTGTAAAACGCTCTGGGCGGTCAAATGGAGGTGATACCAAGCTATATAAGACTATATACCTTTTATTGATATCTTCTGTTTACTTGATTGCTAAACCACAACAGCGCATCGGATCACATCTAGCATCCGTGTATCCAACTGCGATCAAATTAGCGGTGGTCTCAATGATTTATCACCAGATGTCAGCGTCAATTGTTTGGCAGGGTTCTGGAGTCAGCTCCTCTTCTGAAATATCTGCGCTGGCTCCGGACTGGCGACGCCATCATGTTCAAGATATGTACAATTACCTACCGAGTGCTTTCATCTAACAGCTAGTATATTTTTACTCACTGCAAACGGCTGCGAGGAATCTTAGGTCGAGACAGCTTTTTGTGCTACTTCCAATCAACTGTTTGTGCCTCCAGTTAAAACAAACGTCGGCGCCTGGGCTTTCTAAATGTTGTTGCAGCATTTTTGGCGGATTATACTCCTTATGGTAGCCAATGAAATTACTGTGCCTTTATACGATCAAGTGCATTATATGTAAGCAGACACACACTGACTTATATGTGTGTAACACATGCATACATGCACGCACGCATGCACGCACGCATGCACGCACGCACGCACACACACAATCTCTCTCCTCCCCCCTCTTTCGCTCTCACACGCGCGCGCACGCGCACTGATTCTTATTAATACGGCTATCATTATATTAGTATTACTTACATTGACATCATCCCCGCGTTGTTCCGTGTCAGGCGGATGTTCCCGATCCTTCGAGTGAGCTTCAGCGGAGTCCAACCCGACACCAAGTACGTCGTTCTGATGGACATCGTTCCCGTCGACAACAAGCGCTACCGATACGCCTACCATCGGTCATCGTGGCTAGTCGCCGGCAAGGCTGACCCACCACTGCCCACGAGACTCTATGTCCATCCCGACTCGCCCTTCAGTGGAGAGCAACTCGCCAAACAGACCGTGTCCTTCGAGAAACTCAAACTCACCAACAACTTGCTGGACAAGAATGGACTGGTAGGTGCCCCTGGTCTGCATGATTTTTTGATAGCTTTGGGTTGTCTTTTTCGGATACTGTTATATATATTGCCTGCAACCATTAAACTGTCAACAGGAGTATGACATTTTGGGCAATGAGAATGGTTAATAAATATGTAACATTGTATTTTTAAAGAGACCTTTTCTGTTCCGCTACCCTCTATAATATATAGTCTACATCAACCCAAGGATAATAATAGTATTAACAACGAGTTCGCTGAATCGTTCGTTCTTCGTACTACATTCGGGCTTGATTGTGGGAACAAGTCAATTTCAACGAGCAAATCGAGAAACTTGCGGTTAGACCCGTCTGCCTCCACAATACTGGCAATAGTGGGTGTTTCCTTTTTCAACATTGTGTACGTAATTTGAACGGTTCATGGGCGCTACATACACAACTGGGAACAATGTTGTGGGCATATTAAATGCAATTTGGCAGTCAGTATACCTTTAACGTATTTTAAAAGGAATAAGGTCGGTTTAACAACTTGTTTCAGCACTTTGATTAGAAGGTGATATTTTTGCGTTTCAGGTTTTCTGTTGATACGCAGAAGTAAAAATACAATCGCTGGTAATGACACAATGATAAAAATTCGTACATTCCACACATTTAATGGAGTAGATGTATGCTCCTGCGTATTTGCAACATGTAAACATCCTTTATGTTCACAATCCTACAAGTTATATCATTATTACTTTTTTGCCGTGGTTCCGTCTTCTTTCAAACCACCACACTGCTTTTAATAATATTTAAATGCAATGCAATTGCAAAGTTAATATACAGCGTGCATTATAATTATTTAAATTCCATATTTCTTGTGACCATTCCAGTCAGCTTAGCAATACAACAGTCAAACAGGAAACCACTATATCTGGTCTTTGCACTATAAAAGATTTATTCTGCAGCTATTGTTAAGCAACAATACAATATTATTATGGCAAATGTCCAGAATGGCATTATGTCTTATGTTATCATACATTAATGAGAATATCCTCAATTATTGTTTTATATGGCACATCTTGAATACTATGATTTTTATTTATGATGTTCATGCATTTAGAATATTAGTTAATCATAATGTATTCTAGACAAATCACAATGCCATAAAACAACTCGTCTCACTATATAAGGTGAAAACATGGCTGTTTTCTTCCTCTGCGTGTCGCACGAACGATGACAAGCTTCCTGTCCGTTTCACCGGCGCCTGTTTTCTTTACCGCAGATCATCCTGAATTCAATGCACAAATACCAGTCCCGCGTTCACATCGTACGTAAGAAGGACGTCGGCTCCATTCAGAATCTCGACGCTGAGGAATTCCGGACGTTTGTGTTTCCGGAGACGGTTTTCATCGGCGTGACAGCCTACCAGAATCAGCTGGTGAGTGCCGTGGGACCCCTCCGCCGGCCCAGTCTCATCCCATAACTTCCGGCTTTCCCGTTAGGCAACACCTGGGATATGCGTTCGTTCCCAGCAACGCGATGCGGCGTTACGAAAGCACCTTGTGTCAGCACGTATAACCGCCTACAGCGGTGTAATCGAACGCAGCGCCTATAGACAGAAGAAGCCCAACCAACAGCACATCTAAGCATCTGTACATTCATGAGCTGTACATTCAACGCAATAGTTTATTCGTTGGCATATAATTGCTACTATTTTGCCGATTGCGTTAACATGGTTGTGATAGTATCAAAAACTTCGAAATAATGTTGTGGTGACACCCCTACCACAATATTAGTACGCATGCTTCGTATTAATGATAGCACGAATTTTAATATATATATATATATATATATATATATATAGATTATGGACAAACAATATACCAACAAAACAACATCACAAGTAACTGCTTTATTTAAAATGATATCAATTAGAAACGTTTTAAGCCACGCAATCGTTTAATCAATCACTATGTCAACAGTATCATTACTGAAATAGCTGTATTTAATATTTGAGCAAGTCATAATATATAATATTGTCACCGAGCTAAAAACACCCGTCGCTTAAGGGTTCTTGTCTTTTTTCAAAGTTCGTGCAGGACGTTAGATGGACGGAAATCAATTCTTCGTAACGTTACTCTTGTTTTCTGCAGTTGTTTCGAGGTCCGCCGATCAGTTGACGACGTTTTACCTAACTTAGCTGCTCATATGTACGCCATAACAAACATCACGAAGGAATAGTTCGGCAACTGTCTTCTGTGTCTTTGTGAATGTAGCCCCATTCAGAGGATGACACATTTTCACACGGGGATGGACATTTATATATATATATATATATATATATATTAAAATTGTTGTGCTTTGTGTGTTCATTGGTGATCATGTTGTGCTTTTAGATCACAAAACTCAAGATTGACAGTAACCCGTTCGCGAAAGGATTCCGTGATTCCTCCCGACTGAACGAATTAGAACGGTGAGCACAAGGTAGCAACTATTGTAAAATAAGTTAAACATTTTGTGTTTGGAATCTCCTAGAGAAGTTATTATGTAATCACAAATGATAACAAATGTTGTACATTCTACGTTTTGAATATTTCTTTCTTTCATTCATATCGTGTTTGTGTGTTTGTTGAAGTGAGAGCATGGAGTGTCTCATCAAGCAGCACACATACGCCAGATCTCCACTGCGATCTTGCGCTGACGCCGACTACGAACATCAGTTCAAGCTGCACTACGAACAATCAAAAGGTAAGTCTAGATTTATAACTTCGTGGTCGTCAAGGTAAACCATAAGAACAGCAGCTGCAGCAGCGGCGGCAGTTGCAGCATAAGCAACAACAACAACGCAAACCGTACCATTTTCTTTAACATACTTATTCAAAGTGCTGCAAAGTCAATGTGATGGACATCAAACATATTTTGGACATTTATCTCAACTTGACGTAATATAATTGTTACGGGATACTGGTAACTAGTGTATATTATATGTTATACAAGATGAACTATGTAATGTTGTTCTATTTCTTCAAGATGAAAATGGTGACAATTCAATGGCGATCCAGACGCCATTTCCTCTGTGGCCTGCCGGGAGCTCTCGTCTGCTCCAGAACTTCCCGTACGGCGCCGCAGCTGCGCACCTGAGCGATCGTCATGTGCTCTCGGCCATGTACGGCAATCTGTTCGGCCTGAACGGTGCCAACGTCAACTTAAGGGCGCTCACATTCAACCCGGCCTTTCCATCCGGGAACTTCTCGCCTGCGTCGAGCGCCAACATCGCCGCAGCGGCGGCGGCAGTAGCGGCAAGTCGCGTGCTTCACGCGCACGCGTCGTCGTCATCACAGGACACTTCCAGTAATGCTTATCAGCCCGGGTTGTACAGCCATCACCGGTTTCACCCATACTTGTGGAACACTGCGAACTCTTCGTTAAGTAAACGAGCTGACTCGTCGGCCGTCAGTTGGAATGATGACGAGGTGTAGTGCATAGAGGTCAACAGAAGCCAATGACAAATCACAAATAGCGACAAAGAGTGATCTCACGAATCAGTCGCGGTAACCACAGTTGAGAATTGATAGTGACAAACATTCCTGTTGCGACAGTGACCGTGCGAGCGATAATACGGAGATCTCTGTTACGGATCTCGTTGGGTGCATCAGTCTGTGGCTGATGTATACGTAGCATTACAACGTGAAACCAAAGAAATAAGGCAACTGCGTTGCCAATGTACAGTGACGTTATTTATTTGTTTTAATATTTTCTTTTTCTTTTTTGTTGCGTGTATACTGCGGATTGGGAATGTAGTGCTTTTAGAGAGAGAGAGATAGATATCAGTTATATTAATTATGGATTCTCGGATGTATTCTAGAGGCGAACTGTTAAGAGAGCAAGACTATTTGAACGTCTGCACCACGTGACAACGACGAGCGGTCAGGCGTGAGAACAGTACGATGTTGGAATTCTATTGAATCGTTGTTCGTTAGAATCACATACAGTGCGGCGTTTGCGCCCACATACTCGCGCGCGTGGAGACACACACGCGCGCACCTCACATAAATCAAACGCCCGCATTGATACACACAACATGTTGAGGCGTGATGTGTTAATACAAGACGAACCGCGACACGGACACAGCTACACGCTGAGGAAGATCGATGACATCGCGCCGACGTTCTCACAATTACCGCCTCTGTCTAAGACAGGGTTCACTAACAGGAAACCGGCCGTCAGCCGCCAAAAATATGAAGCCCATATCGGCGTTCCGACAAACCCGACATCACCGCCGGACATCGATCAATGTCGTCACATCCTACACGAGTTCGCTCGTCCCATTGTCACGCCATGATTGTTCGCATCGATCTGTGCCGACGGGCATCACTCGCGCCATTGTTTCCCCGCCGCCCTGCGCAGCGAGCGAAAGATCTCCACCGACTTACATCGACCGCGTCGTAAACAATACGCACTGTGTATAGGTCTTGAATGTGTAATAAGTCGTGACCGCGCGTTATTGTTGCGTGGTTGTATCGTTTCGGTTGGCAGGTCGTTTGTTATACCCGCGCCTGCATTGTGATAGCCTGTTGCTACCGCCGTACTGACTTATACATGTGCACGTGCACTCAAAGTGCGTTACTCGAGGGTTTGTTTCGTCACGCTCATTTGAATATGACTACAAATGTTTTCCGAAGCTGTGTGGTCGTTTAATTAACCTGAAGTTTTCCGGGTTCAAGGTCTTGCCAAAAAAGAGACAAGGAGGCGGATACGTTTAAAATAGCAATGCGGTTTCCTTTGCATATATCAATAGACGTCCGCGTAAGGGCATGGCGTATTTAGGGGGCGGCGTTATTGAGCCGTAGACCTATACGGCATTTAAGAAGAAAAATTCCATAACATATGCATTTTGCCACTACAGGTTAACATAGAAAAGTAATTGGTAACAACACTTGTTTCCCCTCCCCGTATTCTAAATATAGCGCTTGTTAACCTGGGTGCTTAAATCCAACATAAGTTGAGAATAAGATGGTGTAGGAAATAACAGGTTTGCCTTTGGGTGACTTATAAAGGGCTTTCAGCAGTTCTGGGGATTGGATACCACAGTTTATACGAACTTACGTGAAAGTCATACACCAAGCAAGCATGCTTGAGATGTCCCGTTGAAGTGACAGTTTACACAGGCACACTGTTATGTGTATAGACACAATAAAACACGATACTATACAAACGTACAATCACAGAAAAATCACTGGTGTTTCCTTGTTCTGTTAAATTATTACTATTCCGCGTAGGTGTCTAGTTTAGGTCGTCCATAAA
The DNA here is from genome assembly GCA_963995525.1 of Escarpia spicata. Lineage (NCBI taxonomy): Eukaryota > Metazoa > Annelida > Polychaeta > Sabellida > Siboglinidae > Escarpia > Escarpia spicata. The sequence continues at coordinate 10,796,597 of OZ023214.1, read as the reverse complement.
ACTTAAGCATGCGTGTTTTTAACTTCAAAAAAACTTATAAAAAGCCACTAGCGATTGCCATTCTTACTTAGACATATCTTGGTGCGACGCGCGTGACTGGTCTATATACGTTACGGACGCGATACGTATAATAGGAATTTCAGCTGTAAGTTCGAAGCTCCGACCAACAATAGTTAATAATAAGTATTTGCATACGCATTTAGGAGCGATACTCACGGAGAACTATTGACCGGCACATTCTGCTGACGTCAGAGCCTATAAGTCACGGAATTTGAGAAAACGTAGAGCGAAATAATTGCATAGCTGAAACTGTCTAATATCCACTTGTTGTCGACGTATTTCAAATGTGCGTCGTGTACCTCTGTTAACTGATGGCGCACCATTGCAAGAATCAGTGCATGACAAGACTGTCGAGAAAACCAAAGTTATGATCGCTGACAACAAAAGATGACCACATTGTTTCATTGCTAGTAATAATAATAATAATAAATCACTTATAACGCGCCAATATCCTCAGACAATCCGAGCTCAGTGGCGCCACCAAGACCAAAGGTTTAAGCATTCTCGTACTCGTGTGCTAGGCAAAAGTCGTCAGCAAATGGATGGATGTACTAGGAAGCTGGGGAGGATAGGCGATATTGAAAAGATAGGTTTTCAGGTGACGATGAAATGTAACAATATTTTCTGCTGATTTAACATTAACGGGAAGCGAAGTCTATATAGTTGGCGCGGCAACTGAAAAAGCTCGAGTTCCAGCCTTTGTCTTAACTCTAGTAACAGATAGCAACTTCGAACTAGTCGACCGAAGTTGTCTGGCTTGTCTAGCTGGTGTGAGCATTGAGTGTAAATAACTAGGCTGTTTGGATGAAATGGCTTGGTAGGTGATTGTGCAGATCTTAATCATAATGCGATATCGCACGGGGAGCCAATGCAGTGATTTTAGAAGTGGCACTGAGCGGGAGAATCGAGGAGATTGTGTGACTACCCTTGCTAAACAATTTTGGACACGTTGTAGTTTTGCAATATCATTGATAGCAATATTATGAAGAAGGGAATTGCAATAATCTAATCTGCTGCTAACTGGAGCTGTTGCGATAGTATTAGCGACAGAAAGCGACATATGTCGGCGAATGCGGCGAAGATCACGGATATGATAAAAACAGCAAAGGCATGTTGTCTGAAATTGAAGTCGCAATCAAAGGTCATTCCTAGATTCCGTACTGATGCTGCTGGTGTGATATTTTGACTCAGGATGCATGTTGGAAAAAAGTCATTAAGTTTACCTCGCTGCATTGGAGTACCAATGATAATAAATTCAGTTTTGTCTGCATATAACTTTAATTTGCTGTCGGTCATCCATAAGAAAACACCTTGGAGACAATCGTTGAGTCAGTTTAGGGAATGACTTGTATCGGGCGTGGCCAAAGAAATGTAGATCTGTGTGTCATCTGCATAAAGGTGATGATCCAAGTTATGACTTTGGATAAGACAATAACGGATGAAAAATAATACATATATATATATATATATTCTTTATCATCCGTTATTGTCTTATATATATATATATATATATATGTGTGTGTGTGTGTGTGTGTGTGTGTGTGTGTGTGTGTGTGTGTGTGTGTGTGTGTGTGTGTGTGTGTGTGTGTGTGTGTGTGTGTGTGTGTGTGTGTGTGTGTGTGTGTGTGTGTGTGTGTGTGTGTGTGTGTGTGTGTGTGTGTGTGTGTGTGTGTGTGTGTGTGTGTGTGTGTGTTTGTGGTCTGTTTTAGTACCTGCTTCTGAATCCTGCTGGCTCTCGTGGCCGGTTTTCTTTATTTACACACACACACACACACACACACACACACACACACACACACACACACACACACACACACACACACACACACACACACACACACACACACACACACACACACACACACACACACACACACACACACACACACACACACACACACACACACACACACACACACACACACACACACACACACACATACACACACACACACACACACAAGTTAGTAGTGAACATTCCAAGCAGAAGGTAAATATAGAACTGCATAACAGTTTTAAAAAATAGGTTAACGAAAACAATAAGCAGAAGGCAAACATTGGAGAATACCAAAGACACGGGTTAGTGAACAGAAAGCAAACCGTTGAACTAATATCAAATATGTAGGCTAGTGAACACTCCTAGCAGAAAACAAACCTTGAACAAAGATTTACAATGTAGGTTAGTGAACACGTCACACAATGAACTATAGTATCAATGGTATACATGTAGGTTTGTGAACATACCATACAAAAACAAACAATAAACTATACTAACAAAGACATAGGTTAATGAATAACGTTACGCCAAGCAGGAAGCAAACGTGTTTGAATTGATGAATTAATAAACATGTCCAAATATCTATAACATTTACATTAAATTTAAAGAATATTTACATTAAATAAACAAACATAACAAATGTTTAGTTGAAAATAATAATACGTATACCGCAATCCACATTGAATAAAATTATGTCTACAATGTCAATTTTATGGGTTATATAAATATATTCATGCAAGCTAACAAAACTGTTGTATAGTAATTGGCAATCAAGTGTTGTGTCTTAATCATGAAATATAATTTTAGTAGCCGGTATCGGTTCCGCGATATCAAGAAAGTTAAGAATAAAAGTTTGAAGATCATGAATTTAAAATAGCACAGAAGTACCTGACTATTCAAACATCTTAGCACCACAAAGTAACTTTGTTCTCTTTTTTATAACGATAACAAACATTTAACATTTGTTGCATAAATAATAACCATACTTCAGCACAATACATAATATAGGACAAGAAAGAAAGAGACTGGCACAACGAACGACAATGCACGGTTGCAATTAGGTAGGATACACAGTGAGTATGACGTATGCTTGCCCACATTACGTCAATAATTTGTATTAGTTCATGCAATGGATGATTGCTTTGAAAACAATTAGTTAGCTTCATGTCTCTTAAATTCACAAAACGATCTTTATTCAAGAATGACAATTATCCATCAACACACACACATGTATCGTCCATTTTTATTTCGCCATGCCATTGCGCACAACACTAACTACGTGCACTGCTCATGATGATTTATTCGTCATATTGCGGAGACTGACATACCTCGCTTCTTTTCACGACCGCGACGAATCGAAATAAATCGCGTGTGTGAAAATGTACAAGTTCCTGTCAGGATTACTGTGCGATTAACTTGTCATAAGCTCGCGCAGCGGCCCGCCTCCCGTCGCCTTAGCGCTCTGGCGTCACTCAAGCGGAAGATCGCTGACTAATCTTGTGACATGCTGAAGACGCAGCCACCCGGAGCGGCACATCGATGAAGGATGAGCAAACAAATGGCGCCATTTATATCTGTGAATAGTGGTCATAATTTGCAACGCAGCGTGAGTAATTTGCACTTTTATGCATGCAGAAACGAGCTGATCCGGCAATTGAACGGCAGTCTTAACATTAATGGCTGGTTGATGGTATCTGGACAAATTTTCGTTTTGTATGATATTTACAGTCGTTCAGCGCTCAATTTATGATCGCAAGTAACGAAAACTAGTACATAGTGATATTTAGGCAACATAAATTTAAAAATTGTCAGCCATTTGTGAAATTTAGTGACACACACACACACACACACACACACACACACACACACACACACACACACACACACACACACACACACACACACACACACACACACACACACACACACACACACACACACACACACACACACACACACACACACACACACACACACACACACACACACACACACACACACACACACACACACACACACACACACACACACGCAAACCCTCTCGAACACACGCACGCAGGCACGCACGTACGGTAGAACAAACACACATATACACGCGCACACGCACGCACACGCACGCACACGCACACGCACACGCACACGCACACGCACACGCACACGCACACGCACACGCACACGCACACGCACACACGTGCATACACACACAAAGTTTGAAATAAAAAAGAAGGAAACATAATAATGAACAACAACAAAATACTCAAGAGATGGTCGGAATATACTGGTGAACTTGTCAACGATGAAATAATCGAAATACCACCAATAAAAAAGCACCTTGATAGCTCTCCAATATTGAAGGATGAGGTTCGAAAGACCATTAGATCAAATGATATTACCATAGAACTGCGTCTTGAATACAATATACACGACAATGAACACATATCAGCTGATTTATTAAAAACAGACGCGTTTGAAGGTGAATTACATTGTACAATAAGATTCAATAGTCACTTCATCACGGTGTTGCTTATAAAATCATTATGGCCAGGATGAGAAACATAACACCGCTGGAAGGTGTTGAAGAATGATCTTGATGTGACAAGATTTTTTGAACATGATTTAACAAGATTGCCGCCAGGGCTACAAGCTCCATACGGCATGCGGACAAGGATGCCTTTGGCATATCGAGAATCCAACAATTTTACAAGTACGTATAGCTCGCCCTCCCCAGATAGCTGTCAATTTTATTTTGGACATATTCTCACTGCTCGCATTAGCACAATCATCAGATGATTTGTTCCAGTCATTTATTGTTCTCTAAGAGAATGAGTATTTTCTCACATCTAACCTGCACTGTTCTTTGACTAATGTCGCTTTGTGCCCTCTGGTTCTACTGCCTTCTTTAAATTTGAAGACAATGTTTCTATCAATATCTTCATAACCATTCAATATTAAACAAAATTCTATTTGGTCTCCTCTTAGTCCCCTAGTCTCTAATGGTTGTCAACCCGCATTCTAATATGCGTCTTTCATAACCAAGATCTTTCAGTTCAGGAATCAGCTTAGTTGCTCTTCGTTGCACTCTTTCTGGCTTATCTATGTCCTTCTTTTGATATGGCCTCCATGCTTGTATACAATGTTCTAAATGCGGTCTAATTATTGCTTTGTACAGTGTCAGTAGTAGATGTGTAGTAAATAAAGGCACATAGATGCAATATACAACTGATTAAAATAAAAGAGCATCAGCAGTGCAGATAGATGTGTATGTATGTTTTATTGAAGGCATTTGACAGAGTTCATCATGAGGAATCCATACACGAGAGTTTGACCATTGAAGGGGAGAACTGAGAATCATCTCATGAAAAATCTATAATCTTTACAACCACGCAACAATGCGAATAGAAAGTGACTTCATTATATATTTCAAGAAAAAACTTGGAATAAGAGATGGTGTATCCTGTCCCCCGATATATTTTCCATATACAGCGAGATCACCTTGAAGATGTGCCATGTATATAGAAGTATAGGTGGATCCCTTCAACATCACAGTCATACAAGTTTACGCCCCAACGTCTGACTACGACGACAGTAAGGTGGAAGATCTCTATGGCCAATTGCAAGATATCATTGAGGAAACATCAAAAAAGACAATATAATTGTACTAGAAGATTGGAATGCAAAAGTGGGAGAGGATGCGCAAACCAACTGGCAAGACACTTGCTGACATTTCTGCAATGCTGAAACAAATGAGAGAGGACACAGGCTCCGTGAGTTTGCAAAGTACAACGAACTAACACTGGCTAACACATTTGGTCCACACAAAGTATCCAGAAGATGGACCTTGCACAGCCCAGACGGAAAACATCACAATCAGATCGATTACATCTTGGTGAAACGGCGCTTTCGCACAGGCGTGATCATTGCCAGGACACGAAGCTTTCCAGGAGCAGATATCGGAAGCGATCATGACTTGTTGATGACAACCTTCCACATTCGCCTGAAGAGGATCAGCAAGCCAAATCACACAAGAATCAAATTTGACATCGTGAAACTTAAGGATATTGATGTAGCAGAAGCATTCAAAGCAATGGTAGGTGGGAAATTTGCACCTCGTACCATCCTGGTTGACAAAGACACTGACCTGAACTTACTGAACAACACCTTCAACAAAATAGTGACCGACGCAGCCAGCGACATCCTCGGCAAACATCGTCGAAAGAAGAAACCGTTGGTCACAGCAGACATCATCGATCTCTGCGACAAAAGAAGATAATTGAAAAAGAGAAAACATGACCCTGAAGGAGCAGCGAAATACAGAGAAGTCAACAGGAAGATCAGACAAGATATGGGAAGAGCAAAAGATGACTGGATAGCAGAACAATGTTGTAAAATTGAAGACAGTCTGAGCAAGAATAACAGCAAGAAGGCATACCAAATTGTGAAAGACCTGACACCAGTGAAGAAAGGGATAACCACCACCATCCAAGACAAATCAGGGAAATGCCTTACAGAAGAACAACAGATTCTCAACCGATGGACAGAATACTGCTCAGAACTGTACAACTACAAGACCAACGGAGACCCAGCGATACTAAATTGTTCACAGAAAACCGAAGAGGACGACTATCCCATTATTGGTGAGGAAGTAGAGACTGCAGTGAAATCTTTGAAAAAATTAAAGTCAACTGGAATTGACAACGTACCAGCAGAACTGGTTCAAGCTGGGGGAGAAGCCTTGATCATCACCTTCACAACAATCTGCAACAAAATCTGTCAGACAGGAGAATGGCCCACTACATGGACCCAGTCGCTTCCCGAGAGAGGCAACCTACATCGGTGCCAATATTATACAACAATCAGCCTCGTCAGTCACCCGAGCAAAGTCATGCTAAAGATCATACTAAACAGACTTCAAACCCCAGGCGGAAAAGATCACCGCAGAGGAACAGGCCGGTTTTCGAACAGGACGAAGCACCAGTGAACATATCTTCAACATCAGAATCCTTTGCGAGAAACATCTTCAACATCAGCAAAGCCTGAACCGTGTCTATATACCTGTACCGCCCTATGGACGACCATGAGGAAGTACAACATTGGTTCCAATCGTATCCGAACCGTTGAACACCTGTATGTCAAGGCCACCAGTGCAGTAATTTTCAATGGCAGCATTAGAGACTGGTTTCGAACAACTTTGGGAGCCCGACAAGGATGCCTACTATCACCCACCCTCTTCAATATCTTTCTGGTAAGGATCATGAATGATGCCTTGAAAAACCATCAAGACACTACCAGCATTGGAGGCAGGACAATCACCAATATCACCAACGTTCGCTTCGCTGATAACATCGACGGCCTAGCAGGAGGAGAACAAGAACTAATCAACTTGGTGGAGTGTCTCAACAAAACGTCAACAGCATAGGCATGAAGATCTGCCCGAAAAGACCAAATTGATGACAAGCAACACACAAGGCATCAACACAGAGGTCAAAGTTAACGGACAGAGACTTGAAACAGTAACAAGCTTCAAATACTTAGGATCAATCATCACAGACGAGGGTTCCAAACCTGAGTTACTTGCCAGGATTGCACAGACAACAGCAACACTTATACGATTTAAACCCATATATAGAACGACGTATGTGGAACGACAGTAACATCAATGTCAGTTCGAAAACAAGGCTGATGCGCTCCCTTGTCATGTTTAACTTTCTACACGGTTATGAAACATGGACCCTCTCAGCACTTCTACAGAAAAGGACACAAGCAATGGAAATGAAGTGCTTTCGGAAGATATTGCGCATATCATACAAATATCATGTTACTAACGAAGACGATCGCAACAAGATCAAATAAGCCATCAGACCGTACGAAGACCTCCTTACATCGGTCAAGAAGCGCAAACTGAAGTGGTACGACCACGTCTCATGATCATCTAGACTTGCAAAAACCATCTTGCAAGGTACTGTGAGAGGGGGGAAAAGAAGGGGTAGACAAAAGAAACATCATGGTTAAAAAGTCGTCAGTGGTTAAAAAGTCTTCAGTGGTGCCCCAACGATCCTTACGGATTATGGGAAAGTGAAGTGAAGAGATGTCCCAACATGAACCAATTAATATTACGCAGACAACACGGTACCAATCGCTAAAAATAAAATAAATTGACAACATATGTGTGACAGACAGTACTGGAATGAGAAAAAGGTATGTCACTGCTTGGACAGAACGAAAACAGAAACCATGGTTATCTCAAAGAAGAAAATAGTACAGCACAGACGCACGCACGCACGCACGCATACACACACATACACACATGCTCACATTGATGACAGTAATGACAGATTCGCACCTAATGCGCCTGTAGTCCCGGTGTCGCGCTTACATTTATCCGGGCGTTAAATTTTATCCGGGTGATGTTTATGTGCATATGTAAGGCATAATATTTGGCACCAGTAGATCACGTAGTGATAAATAATATTCAGTAGTTAAATATGTTTCGTTTGTTGTCGTAATACGAGCATTATAGTTAGAGTACATACTTATAATTTGCTGTTTCAGATTTGTAACCAAGTATAAGAGTATGTCACGTGACGTGTGCGTGGAGAGGAAACTGTTTTACGACAGAAATTGTTTATGTCTGTGGGAAGCAAACAGTTTCTAATTTATGTATATATATATATAGACACATATGTAAATATATATATATATACATATAAACATGCATAACGCCCGGATAAATGAAAACGCGACAGTCGTAACTGGTGATATATTTAGCCAGTAGAATGAACGAGTTTTTTGTATCTGTAAGTGAACATTTACCTCGTTTAAATAAGGATCACACAATATTCACAGTAAACGAGGAACTGCCAGATCAGTATGTCATCGATGTAATGACTACTTTTAAAGCTTTACAGAATGTTAAGGTGAACAAGGCTACTGGGCCTGATAACATTCCTGCGTGGGTGTTAAGAAATCACGCAAACGTCCTCGCTCCTCCATTAACTGCTATCTTTAACAAGTCTCTAAGAGAAGGAGTACTTCCTATGGAATGGAAAATGGCCAACATAATACCTTTACCAAAAACAAACCCACCTGTGTCGATTGAAAAAGACATTAGACCAATTTCACTAACTCCAATAGCTGCTAAGGTGTTTGAATCAATAATAATGAAATGGGTGGATGACACAATTGAAGGAGAAATTGATGCTAAGCAATTTGGTGGAATTAGTGGAACTTCCACAACAGACGTTCTTGTCGAAATGATACACACATGGTATGAGGCGACTGATAAATTGGACTCTTATGTCCGTGTTATAATGCTAGATTTTAGCAAAGCGTTTGACCTTATTAATCATCATTTGTTACTAGAAAAGCTACAGTTGTATGGTTTGCCTTCACATATTATAAGATGGATGGCAACATTTTTACTGGACAGAACTCAACAAGTAAAAATAGGAAATGAATATTCGCATCCTGGTCACCCTAACGGGGGAGTACCACAAGGAACACTGTCTGGACCTAAATGTTTTCTAGTCTACATAAATGATTTAGAAACGCCTGTTCCGTTATATAAATATATAGATGACAGTACATTGTTCGAAGTATGCGACAGAAAGGGTGTATCTGTTATACAAGAATCGGTTGACGTTGCCGCTAAGTGGACAGAACAGAATGATATGAAAATTAATTTAGGAAAATCAAAAGAGATGATCATCTGTTTTGCACAAGACCGCAATTTTCGAAACACTATCCCGAATATAACGATCGATGGAAAAGATTTAGATCAAGTAGACCATGCCAAACTTCTAGGTGTTACAATTTCACAGGATCTGACATGGAATAAGCATGTCGAAAATATTGTGAAAAAGGCCGGGAAACGATTGTACATGTTATATCAGTTAAAGCGAGTAGGAATTAGCCAGAATGATCTGGTCACTATATATGTCAGTGTTGTGAGACCTGTTTTAGAATATGCATGCCCCGTATGGCACACTAACTTGCCACAATATTTATCTGACAGTATTGAAATGATACAAAAAAGAGCATTAAAGTGTATTTTTCCTGCAACAAGTTACGCTGAGATACTCATGCATGTTAAATTGGAGACATTGAAAGCAAGACGGGACTGCCTTTGCCAAAAATATTTCAATAAGATTAAAGTTAGTACACACAGATTAAACTATCTGCTGCCTGACAAAAGGCATACCAAATATGACATCAGACAGAGTAATGTGTACCCTTTGCCAATAACCCGAACAAACAGATACCGTAACTCCTTTATACCATGGGGATTACACAACTGCCAATAACGAATGAAGGGCAAAAGGATGGTATTTATACTGTATGACATTTCAGTGTATTAATACTGTATGACGTTCCAATGTATAGTTGTATTTTATTGTATACTGTGAATCCAATTCAGTTGAGTTGCTAATAAACTTGTGTTATTATTATTATAATGCAGTCCCCTAGATACGCGCACGCGCAGAAAGGTCACCCGGATATTATTTAACGCTCGGATAAATGTAAGCGCGACACCGCTACGTCAAAAGCTGCAGTTTATTCGAAGCCAATTTATCCATTACAATATCGCGCGCGTCACAGCCTGCGTCGACAGATGTCAGTGCGCGCCTCCAGTGCTTGTTCCGGGGTGATAACTTGACGCGAAGCTGACAGTTCATTCCTTTCAACTATATCTCTCTGTTACACGTGACGGGGTCGACGCAGCCTGTCGGTGATTTCTGCTAAGACAGCGTCCCAGATAGCATCAGAATGTAGCATTAATGTCAGTGGCGACGAGCAAAAATTAACTCCACCGCGGTTTGGCTGTCAAGACTTGATCGATTGGTTAATCAACCATCAGCTGATTAGCCGTATTCAGAGCAGGAGAAGCGGTCGTATTGTTGGATGAATAAAGTACTAATTGGGAAAATGTTATTAATTTAAAAGGATTTGTACAACAGTTATCCCTCTTAACAAGCCGCATATGTTGTGGAACATTTATCTTTGTTAAAAGCAGCATTCTTCATGCGCACGTTCATTGACTATTGCAAGGGAGTTGGCAGTATTTGGTAAGCCTCCTGCCATATTAGGAAAACCACACGTGTCTTATCGCAGTTCATTAGTAAATTAGGAAAACCTTCGTTTATTCCATAATGATATAACAATTTAATTCCACCAACGTTTTATGAAAGCAAATTAATTCAGACTTTGCTATGATCATCATGAGTTTATTGTCGTGATCATTTGAACTTATCCTTGCTTTACTCTATGTTTATATGTATTTTTATTAAACTATCAGTTACAGTGGAACCCCGTTAATTCTGATATCGATAATCAGGAAACTTCTGATTATGGAGGTTCTTAATTATATTATACTAGCCGAGTTACCCGGCGTTACCCCGGGAAAAAGTAGTTATATGTATGTGACCCCCAAGATCCACCCGCCCCGGACGAATCTCGAAAAAAAATAATATACGAACCACCCCAAGGGGCCCGCTGTAGGTAGCACGCAAAATGTCAGCACCGCACATGCAAAACTGACGGGGATAAGTGCCTTTTAAAAATCGTAATCCCAAGATCACCACCCCCGGACGAATTTAACAAAAGTCTAAGTTTGCGAACCAATGGGCCCTCTAGATCGCACTTCAGACAGAGAACCGTTTTGTTTTGTTTTGACTCTTCATAAATAGGGCGTGGAATTTGCAGAAAAGGACAGCGACTAGGCATATTTATACACAGTAGGCAAAAACAACCGAGGACAGTCGTTGAATTCACACATAAAATATATAATATATAACCTAAAATACGTAGTCTAACCAGAATACTAGGTCCCAATATACTGTTCCCAAAATGTGTTAAACAGTTCAGGGATGCTAATTAGTGACGAATTATTTTGTATTGTTATAAAAACGTCAGACTTTTCTAATATGTTCTGTTTTAATTGAATGTTTTACGTGATTAATGCCGCCCATAGGACAAACCCAAATGACGAATGGACAATTAAGAAAACCTATGCAGTTAAGACCACCCTAGGATAGTCCCCAATTAGTTTTGAAACAGTAAAGTATAGGAAATTAGTCTCGCTAAAACGGTCACGTCGCCATTCAGGTCACCAATGGTCAGTCGCGAAAGTGACCTTAATAGCGAAGTTCCACTCTAGTTCGTTTATTTAAGTGAAAAAAACACATGCAACTGGAGCCCGCTTAATTAATTCATTGACATATTGGCTAATCTCGAAGGAAAGGTTTCTAATGCAGTAAGTCAAAATCCTAGCGATAATACTGGCGCGCACGCGCACTTCGGTTGATCTACTGGCGAGCACAGTGGTTTATGGCTACAAACGCAAGAGACAACGTCGGAAATATTATGCAGCGATATTTTCCGCAAATTATCCCCCTGTCTAGCAGACGAACACAATGAGAAACGGATTCGTGTGACATTAATGGCCGTGACGACTAGGGCGTGAAATCAGCATGTCGACAACGCGATCGACGCTACATCTGTCTCACCCAGATCGCTCGCGATCGCGTCCAGTAATTTCGATTTTAGCATCCCCTAAGTACGCCATTAAAGCCACGGTCGATGTACCCCGGGTAACGACGGGCTGGCTTCTCGGATGCCGAGAAATGTTATCCGCTTCTGCGTGATTGTCTCTTCGGCGTGTTCTTGCCACTGTCATCATAGTGTCTGTCTACTTAGACGTCTGTCTGTTTGTCTGTCTGTCTGTCTGTCTGTCTGTCTGTCTGTCTGTCTGTCTGTCTGTCTGTCTGTCTAACTCTTACTCATCGTTCTCTCGTCAGTTTATCTCTCCTTTTCTTCTTCTTCTTCATCGTCTTGCTCTGCCACAAAAGCTGTCTGTTTTCCATCACAACATCAGTTTCTCAATTGTAACAACAATCTACCTGTTTCTTCCTCCATCGCACATTTCTCCCTCCTTTTCTCTTTGTGCATCCGTGCTCCCCACGCCCATTCCTCCCTCCCATCTTCTCTCGCTTCTATTATATTCTTGAGCCTATTATTATTCCCCCACCATTTCCTCACTCCCCTTTTCTTCATTAATCCCTTCTTTCTTCACACCAGCGTGACACCACCCGCCCACCCCGTTCATCTTCCACCAACCCTCCCCTTATCCACCCCCTATTATCTATCTCCCGTCTTCCTCCACTTCCCACACCAATCGCCTTTCGCATCGACACCGCGGTGGTGGCCTGCCGTAAACGCCAACGACCATCTCCCGGCCAACGGACCGCCAAGTCGGAGAAAGCTGCGGCCGTTCTGTGATGGTAGCGGACGATAACATCGTCCTAGTTACTCCGTCCTCCGGGAAGCCCGGATTAGCCGTGTAAGATATTGCAAATATTCACATTCACACTTATCCGGCATCGGATCTGCGACCTGGGCAGCGCGCGGCAGACGCGACAATCGTGAAATTGGCGATTGGCCGATACGCACGACGACGCAACAGCGCCGACTGTCACTCGCTGCTGATGGCGTGCCCGATGCCGGGTCGCCGAACCGTCGGAGGTGTTGATAACAAGCAACGCGCAGCCGCATCTTCTTGTCTTTGTTGAAATGTAATTACGAGGATATTTCATGCCGGCGGAATTGTCTTTTTTGAGCCGGTTGCCGCGACGCAGATCGACGAAGTTATCTGACATTCAGAAATGAAAATTAAACTCTCTCGCGTTAAATTGATTGCCGCAGAAAAGATCGGCGACAGGTTTGATTTATGCACAAATAATAGGACGGTATCGTATGTGTTACGTCCCGTTGTGTTGTCAGACAGTGTAAACAAAACAAAAGGTTATATTATGCGCCTAAACTATTTAATACAAACTAACTATTTGCAACTAAATGAACAATACCACGCCAATTGTTTACTTAGAATGTGTTTTCAAAGGTGAACTTTCTGGTCAAATCTCAATTTCCTGGCGGCCGACATATTGTTCAGGGCACTAATGCTGGACTGTAAAGCGCCATGAGTTTCTTTGACCTCTAAGCTGCTGTTTCCTAAGTTGGTTTCTCATATTCTCTCCACTCAGAGCAAGAGTTATTAATTTGTTTTCAGGTGCAGCGCATAAACAAATCTTAAAGTTCAATATTGTGCAGCAAACTGAAAGAACACAAATTAGCTGAGAATATACTATGTTAATAATATAATAATTGTTATCATAAAAACGCTAGCAGACGGTGGACGGAGGTCGACGGGTAAAGATAACCAATACTAATAATACGACATAACGCGTACTCGGGCCCACTGGCGGCGCTGAATGTAAACAAAACCCAATGCCACGCTACACTGTATAAGTGGCGCCACCAGTTGGAAAATTGGGAAGACTTTGTGATGCCAGGTTTATCTACCAACATGACAAGACATTACATGAAATACAGATTATGTGTGTTCAGCAATGTTTTCAGTGTTAGTTTTAATAGCAATATATTAGGTTCATAGGCCCAAAACAATTGTATTACGGGAATGCAAGGTAAGAAAGCCACATTAAAGAGCTTATGACAAGATTGCTACAAGTGCTAATTCGGCGTGAGAAAACACGGTTTAGCCAAATATATTGCCATGATGGTAATACAATCCACAGCAGGCAAGATAGTCGTCACTAAGTGTGATAATCCGCAGTGATCTCGCAGTTCGTTCTTTTAATTCGGTCCCACCATTATGTGACGTCAGCGGGGGCTTGTATCCCAGGATGCGTGGTTTCTCGGACGTTTGGCGATTGTGTAGCTTGGAACACTAGTAGAAACATGCTAGGAGTTTCGAATAGTTGCACGTAACTATAACTGTTCACCGCCGACTTAATTTTTGTTTTTTTCTCTCACAAAAACAAAACTCTCGTTTCCTGGCAGTAATTGTCAAATTTCCTAAAATTAACTACAGTCCCTGTATACACCATTAGCAAAAAATGAGCACATGAATTTGTTTTAGATTGTTTACTTAGAATACGAATAAAACAACAAAAACAGTGTCATATGCATTTAAAGTTTTAGAATAACAAATACTGTTAATCTGATTAATATTATTACTGACTGAAATAATACAGTTAATGAAATTATATATTATATATCATGAATAAAATACATCACATAAGAAAGTAACGGATTTCCGTCGGATTGTTTGGTTAACTTGAAGAAATGTTTCAAAGCATGCTGCGTGTCTTTCTACCCTATACAGTACACCGCGAGTAAACCACACCCCAAAACACGTAATAGGGTAAATAAATATCCTGCAAAAACTATCGATCAATAAACATGTGCAATATGGTTCAAAATAAATAAATGAGGATCACCGTATAAAAACATTCGGTGACAAACGATGTAGTGACGCTGGACTCACGGACAGAATGAGAAGTGTCACTGCACACATGATGACACTGTGAAGTGACGCAGGACTCACGGTAACACTGTGAGGTGACAATGGACTCGCTGTCCGACTGTGAAGTGACTTCGGACTCACGATCAGACTGTGGAGTGACACTGAACTTACGGCCAGCCAGTGAAGTGGCACTGAACCCATGATCAGATTGTGAAGAGATACTGGACTCTCGGCCAGTCTGGTGATACCAAACTAACGGCCAGACTGAGCAGTGGCGTTGGACTCATGGCCAGATTGTGAAGTGACGCTGGACTCATGGCCAGACTGTGAAGTGATACCAGACTCACGGCTGAACTGAGAAGTGACGCTGGACTCATGGCCAGACTATGAAGGGACACTGGACTCACGGCCAGACTATGGAGTGACACTGGACGCACGACCAGACTGTGAAGTGACACTAGACTCATGGCCAGACTGTGGAGTGACACAGGACTCACGGTCAGACTGTCAAGTGACACTGGACTCACGGCCAGACTGTGGAGTGACACTGGACTCACGACCAGACTGTGAAGTGACACTAGACTCATGGCCAGACTCTGGAGTGACACAGGACTCACGGTCAGACTGTCAAGTGACACTTGACTCACGGCCAGACTGAGAAGTGACCCTGGACTCAAGGACATACTGATAAGTGACGGTGGGCTCACAGCCAGACTGTGAAGTGACACTGGACTCATGATGAGATTGAGAAGTGACAGTGAAGCGACACTGGACTGGAGACCGGACTACGAAGTGACACTGAAGTGACGACGAGACTGTGAAGGCGACAATAGTATCGCGGAGGCGTCAGCGACGGCGGCCGAAGGATTAAGCGTCGCCCGCCAGATAGTGCAGCTCAATAGCGCGTGCGCCAAAAGACCCGCTTATTTACTCAGGGGAACTCGCATTAACCAGCTAAGATAGTGCGGATGTTGTGATGTCGACTTATCGCGACCGTATCGATGACTCAGTCGATGCGAGAAGACAGAGAGCGCTCGTAAATGTCAACGATGCTCAGATAACGCTGATTGGGCCGCACTCCGTAATGCAGCCCGGTCCCCCTCGCCGGCCATCCATTTTGCGGCGACCGTCACGTCGCTGCACTCTCGCCTTGTTGACCCGCACCGTCGCCTTTGGCCGATCCGCGTTTTACACACAGCCGTGCCGCTTAATGGTTGCTAGATGCTATCTGCTGTGTCAAATTGTAGCAGTAAAATTCGACAGTTGTAGCTGTAAAATGCGCCGGTTTAGCCATTGATATTAAAGTTGTTTATGCACCGTATTTGCGTCAGATAAATCGCGCATAAAACGCGACACACGGTGTGGGAAACGAAAACGATTTTTGTAAATGGCTGCACGTCGATAACTGCTAATTCGATTTAGTTTTCGCGTCTATCCATCTTGGGTACTCACAGCAGCTTAAATTGAACGCACGATGAATTTTGATCTGATGAAACAAAGTGCTTGAAAATGAGAGTAAACGATCTGATCGTTAAACGAGGCGGCAACTCGTCGCGTGTGTCTCGTATCTTCACGCTCCAGTCTCGCGCAATCACCGAGTCCGTTGATTGTCCAGATCGGACTTCAGGGAGTCTGGAGGCGCGACTATTTGTCATGCTCACAAGTCTGCCAGACTAAGGCATGCAAACGCCTGGGAATTGTTCGTGAATGATGTCTTCGCAGAATGTATTATTAACTGTAGAAATTATGCCGTTGCCCTTTCATCGTTAGATATTCAGACGCGGCTGTTACAGTGATCATAGATCGCACATGGTGTTTACTGAACACAACGTACAATGTACAACGCAATGTTGTATATTAAATAACGTTACACTAAACCTAATAAATACCGGTCTATGTCACTCAAACCCGGGCCACTTTGTAAATTGATCATCAGCGCCACCACACAATTGGCACCGCCTGCTTCCAACGAAAAATATCAAACGTTGTAGGCCTACGGAATCACCGTATATGGCATACAAGCGCCTAAACCATATGCGACACTGGCGTCGAAGACTCGACCTAGAAACCTCGGATGAAAAGCATACCTCAAGGTGGCTTAAACGGTCTGTGGTTGAGGCTGCGTCGGTGCAGTCTTTTGAGAAGTTATACACGTTATAGAAAAACCATTAAATTAAGCTAAACCACACAGCCCGCACCCCTGTCGCGCAATTCGTCAGTGTGACAACAAATGCTAGAGCTGGCGTAAGAGGCAGCACAGCCTAGAAGCCAGAAGAGGACCTGTAAGAACCTGTAAACATATTTAGCGGATTTTCACATCTCTCATAATGCGGCATATATTGTTCTGGTTTTTACCGCTAATGTGGATTAATGTCCGAATAAGGCGCTCGTACCTTACTGATGCTATTGGGTGATTCTATATAGCATATAGTTCGATGCTCATTTCAGTGACGTCAACAGTTTGGTGGCGCAGTGTTCGCAATATGCGAAGTCTACGGGCTTGAGTGATGGGCGCGGAAATACGTTTGTTAACTCTGGATACACATAATCGTCAAAGCGCCTTAGCGACCACGAATAGCGGACGTGACGTCATACAAGGACATCACAGCTAAATGTTCGCGCGCATAACCAGCATACACCTTACGTCAACAGCGCGCATGCTTTTGACGTAGGCAACCCCCCTCCGGTGATGCGACCACCAGACATTTCAACTTTCGAAATTTTAATTATCCAAGTTGTGCGACAACGGAGAATTACTTTGGTATCCTTTTATTGGTTTTATTTAGAATAATACTGGAGACAACTGTGACAATCGAACAATTCTAAAATAAATCTGAAAAACTATAATATGACAGGATGGACTTATTTCTAAATAAATATGATACACTCAGTCCAAGTCAGTATGGTTTAAGGTCTAATATGTCAACAATTGAGGCTCTTTTATATTTGGTAGAAGAAATTACAAACTCACTAGGAAACAACAAGTATGTTATTGGAGTTTTTGTGACCTAACAAAAGCCTTTGACACTGTTGATCATGATATACTGAGTAAACAATTACAGAGTTATTTAGAAAATAGAAAACAATTTGTCAGTGTTAATAATTGTGATTCAGAAATACTAAATGTATCGTGTGGTGTTCCACAGGGTTCCATTTTGGGACCAAAGTTATTTATCATGTACATTAATGACATTTGTAAAGTTTCAAAGGTGTTTAAGTTTTAAGTTTTAACAGGGACTTAAATGAATTTGTTCTGATGATAAATAATGGACTAGGGCAACTCCAGGTGTGGTTTTCTGTTAATCGACTATCTCTTAATGTAACAAAAACTAATTACATTATTTTTGGAAATCGTAAGTTGACTGCTGATATTTCTGTAAAAACATAAACAAATCAATAGAGTAAAGGCTACACATTTTTTAGGTGTAATGATTGATGACAAGTTGAACTACAAAAAAAATCATATTTTTACAGTAAGATCTAAACTGTCAAAGAGTTGTGCTATTATGTACAGAGCCAGTTTCTTGATTAACACGCGTGGCATGCATAGTTTGTATTATTCTCTTGTCATGCCTTATATTATGTATTGTGCAGAAGTTTGGGGTAACACATATGTTACAAATGTTCAATGTTTAGTTTTATTACAGAAAAGGGTTATACGATTACTGTGTGGTGCCAAGAGACGTGATCATACAAAATATACTATTATACAATCTGCGTATTCTTGAAGTACCAGATTTTTATGAAATTAAAAACGGCTGTAATAATGTTTAAGGCATTTCACTATTTATTACCAATGAATGTACAACAGTTGTTCAGAATATATTAATAATTTTATTCAACCAGACATAAATGTAAGTTTATACAAAACTATGCACGTACCAGTCTGAAGAGTATGTGTATTTCTGATAAAGGAGTAAAACTTTGGAATTCCCTGGACAGTTCACTGATTAGCTGTAGAAATTATCACCAGTTCAAAAAGTAGTACACATATAACATATCGATAGCTATGTGTTAGAGTCGTAACCCATTCTTGCCGATTACGTAACATCAACAAGACAAATTAAATGACCGTTCAGCTGAATGCAAACACAATGCTTAGTGTTATTCAAGAAATGTTCCGGTAGTTTAGTTGTTTTTTGATCTAACCTAACATGATTATGCATGAAAATGGTGTTGTTGCACTTTGAATTGTTGCTCTTGCAGTTTTGTTCTAAATATAATTATGATGTTAAAAAATTATTAAAAGGGTAAACATTATAAGTATGGCATTTCTTTTTACCCTTTAAAAAAATCATTCATTCATTCAATTGGAGTATACACGATTATATATAAGAACACTTGAACGGCTAATTGAACATTTAGATGCCATGGCGGGATATTGGAAAGTTCAACTGAATATATTATCATTGGTGTTGTGAATGTTGCGGATGTGTTCAATAAAATAAAGTAATACGTTAATGATATTTTTAAATATCGAACCTATGGGGCAAAAAGGCCAAGTACCAGTATGGGCTAAACGCAGATGGTGAGAAATACAACATATGTCATATATTAGGTGAACATGAAAACGAATAAATTAATGACAAAGATCTCGCTATGCATACGAGTTGATAATAAATATATTAAAGCAAACGCGCTGGCGGAACCTCATATAAGGGACTGGTTAATTAGCAATTCCAGTCCAAATGCTTGCGAAGGTAATACAAACACCTATGGCTGTGCTATGCATCCAATTTCCAACATACTCAACTGTTCTAATAACACCATCACTTTTTTATTTGAAATACGTGAACTAAAAATTCCCCCCGCGTGGGCCAAAACGCCACTATTGAGGACCTCCGCTAAAATGGCTATAAAGGCCCGTTTACACGAACAACTAGTTGGCGGACTAGTTGACCAACTCGGTGTTGCCCAACTGATCCGACAACTTTTACGTGTACGTTTACACATGTGACATGTTTCGACACAACGAACAACTGTGACCTTGACCTCGACTGCGAATACTTACGATGTTGAGCTCTCGGGTAAAATAAACAGAAATAAATTGACAGTAGAGTTCTGTGTCAACGAGTTTCGTGGCTTCGTTGTTTACAAAATAATTTTGTGTGTGGAAAAATGTTATTTGTGTGTGCGTGTAAGCAAGCCATTTTCCCAATAACGATGCATTTTCTTTTATGTGAAAGCTTCGGGTAATTTCCGTCGCCCGATGATGCTGCGTTTTCTCGTAAATTGTAACTAGGCACTTCAATAAAATGTCATGATAGAACAGAGGCAACTGACTTAAATGAAAGATGACAACTAAATGAACTAATGTCTAAGACGTATTTACGTTATTACTCTTTATTATAATATGTAATAATATACAATAATTAACTCCAAAGGTATTATTATAATTATATATATATATATTGTATATATATATATATATAACATACATTATTTTTGTGTGTATTTGAATATGCATCGTCCTGTCATTTCTCATTAAAATAACTCAGTTAATTAGTCAGTATTAACTAATTAGAAAGCAAACTCAACATACCCATACTTTAAGTTCCATGATTAAAACTATATTTATATATTTCTGCAGAGCCTAGACATAATGCAAACATGTGTATTTGACATGTTTAAATCTCTACCAAATAATAAAATATTTACATGACGTATAAAAATAATCTTCTATAGGGAATATGTACGGTGACATAATTATTGGATAAGTCTATGTTACTTACGTAAGTTTGTGTCCCTTGAGAGCTAACCGTTTTTATAAAGAACAAACAATGTTACTGGAGACTGTGCAAACAAATTGTATTACACATTTTGAGATACTTGTAATGTCCTGCATGCATGCACTATAAAACAGAATTTAAATATAGTTTACTGTGTTATACCTGGTTATCAGCACAGTGCAGATACAGTACTGCAAGATTAAAATGTCACTGTTTCATAAAATATTATCCAGCACTTCAACATGAAGTACCAGGTAATCTTTATAGAATGTTCACAGTATTTTGTAGATGAACCCGACAACTCTTCTTTCAAATGCAGGACTGCCGACAGTTTCTACATTACTCCCTCTGTGCGCAAAGAATATGATGATTATTCACAATACATTTCAGGCATAGACCCGCACAGTCAGTCAGCTAAGTAATATTCACAGTTCACTGCCACACAATCCACGCCAGTGTAGTGCGTCGTTGCTCGTATAATCCTGCAGGCTCAGGACAACAACGTTTTAATGTTTCATCAACATAAAATCACATACAAATTGGTCACATGACACTGTAAATTCTTTTGTGTACAGTGTCCACAGTTCGCTGTCTCTATGTGTAATATGATATCCATGCAGGTGAAGTGTGTCGATCGTCACAGAATATTGTAGCTTCAGTACAATACATATGCGAACTTGTCTGACTCCACTCTCCGGTAGATCGATCCAGGTTGTTTGACCTGAAATCAAATGTATTATGTTAAATTACTATGCATGCAATTTATGGATATCTAATATTATACATTTTGTTAATGTATTATGCATATGACAGCTGCCATATGATATATATTTACACTGTATATCCAGAGTTGGGCTCAATTGTAATTATTATCTAGTTAATTACAATAACAATGTAATTGTACAAAGCTAACATAACATTCCTTTATAAGGTAATAATATATATATTTTTTTTTCAATCAATACTATACACAAACTACTGGCAATCAGTCATTGTGTAGCAGTAGTAAAAAGCTATAATTTTGAGAAATTAGGTAATTTTGACTCACATTGCCTACTGTTTTTTTAATCTATGGGTTCGTAAATTGTGTATGTTATTAGTTTGGATTAGTTGTAGATGAAAATAAACTGGAGAGCTATTTTGGCTGGTATGCAGAATAGGCCGTTGCCAATGAATACCTGGTTCGCTGTGGCCATTACATTATCACTCAGTCTATATGATTAATTTAATTAATTATATAACTTCACATCAGAAACGTTTTCTATATCAGCAGAAGAAAACAACAAGAATGGAGGCCAGCACATATTGGTGTATTTTTCGATTGTACACTAATGTTGGCATAGAAAGATACACAAAAACAGATAAATATAACAATAACATATATATTTAAACAAGCAACATTTTAATAAGTTAATTAACAGTTATGTATGGAAACAACAACACAATTTATAATTAATGGTTTAGTGCAACGAGTCAATAATGGTTTTAAAAACATCCACCCAACTTCCAGGTCATAGAGTTTTTGAAACAAAATGTCACTATTATGTTATTGATATTCTGGTTATTTTGTGTACCGATGTATTCTAGCCTAGGCGTACACATTAAAATATCACATTTTAAATATAAGTTTTAATCTGTCATGAAGTTAATTAGCATACTTTTTAAATTGGGATATGCTAAAGCATACATTTAGATCGCCTTACGGCCGAAGTGGAAGCAACCCCTGCATGGACTGGCATAACCCCATGCAGGCTTGTCATGTGTGAACAGGGCGATATTGTTTTCGTAACAGATGATTGGGGTAAATTAGTCCCGCTAAACCGTCTCCTCGCCATTCAGTTGGCGGCAGAAATAACATCTTTATAAATTTGAACATTTACATGAAATAGAGAGATTAGATAAAACTATGTTGTTCACTCGCCTTGGTTCGTTGGTCGGACTTGACCCAGCAGAAAATATCGAAACAAATTTACGCAAAATGTAAAATGCCTGTAACCTGAATGTGCTAAGTACACCGCTGTCTTCTGCTACTCGTAGCTGTGTTGGTTGTGCCGTGGTAGATCACGGAGTGCGTGTTTTGGTTGTGCCGTGGTAGATCACAGAGAGCATGTGTTGGTTGTGCCGTGGTAGATCACGGAGTGCGTGTTTTGGTTGTGCCGTGGTAGATCACAGAGAGCATGTGTTGGTTGTGCCGTGGTAGATCACGGAGTGCATGTTTTGGTTGTGCCGTGGTAGATCACGGAGTGCGTGTTTTGGTTGTGCCATGGTAGATCACAGAGAGCATGTGTTGGTTGTGCCGTGGTAGATCACGGAGTGCGTGTTTTGGTTGTGCCGTGGTAGATCACAGAGAGCATGTGTTGGTTGTGCCGTGGTAGATCACGGAGTGCGTGTTTTGGTTGTGCCGTGGTAGATCACAGAGAGCATGTGTTGGTTGTGCCGTGGTAGATCACGGAGTGCATGTTTTGGTTGTGCCGTGGTAGATCACGGAGTGCGTGTTTTGGTTGTGCCATGGTAGATCACAGAGAGCATGTGTTGGTTGTGCCGTGGTAGATCACGGAGTGCGTGTTTTGGTTGTGCCATGGTAGATCACAGAGAGCATGTTTTGGTTGTGCCGTGGTAGAACACGGAGTGCGTGTTTTGGTTGTGCCGCGGTAGATCACGGAGTGCATGTTTTGGTTGTGCCGTGGTAGATCACGGAGTGCATGTTTTGGTTGTGCCGTGGTAGATCACGGAGTGCGTGTTTTGGTTGTGCCGTGGTAGATCACGGAGTGCATGTTTTGGTTGTGCCGTGGTAGATCACGGAGTGCGTGTTTTGGTTGTGCCGTGGTAGATCACGGAGTGCATGTTTTGGTTGTGCCGTGGTAGATCACAGAGAGCATGTGTTGGTTGTGCCGTGGTAGATCATAGAGAGCATGTGTTGGTTGTGCCGTGGTAGATCACGGAGTGCATGTTTTGGTTGTGCCGTGTTAGATCACAGAGTGCATGTTTTGGTTGTGCCGTGGTAGATCACAGAGTGCATGTTTTGGTTGTGCCGTGGTAGATCACGGAGTGCATGTTTTGGTTGTGCCGTGGTAGATCACGGAGTGCATGTTTTGGTTGTGCCGTGGTAGATCACGGAGTGCATGTTTTGGTTGTGCCGTGGTAGATCACGGAGTGTATGTTTTGGTTGTGCCGTGGTATATCACAGAGTGCATGTTTTGGTTGTGCCGTGGTAGATCACAGAGAGCATGTTTTGGTTGTGCCGTGGTAGATCACGGAGTGCATGTTTTGGTTGTGCCTTGGTAGATCACGGAGTGCGTGTTTCACGTACACTCAGTATGTTCGTTATTTCGAGCAACTTCTAAATCGAAGTGAAAAAAGTGGCGGACGAAATGTTTACCAGTATATGAACCCGCCGTTGATTGGATAATTAGGCGCAACTCCCGAACAAGTAGTCGGTCAGATTGGGGCTACGCCCAACTTGGGCGACTCCTGACGACTCTACGGACTCCGTGACAAATCGTGCCTAGTTGGCGGACTAGTTGGCCAACTTGATGTTCGTGTAAACGGGCCTTAACTGTTTTCTGTGACGCTGAACGTTGAAAATGTCATGACATGATAATCAAGTGTAAGATAATGAACTAGTTGATGCATTCAATGTATCAGACAAATATCTACAAGAGTTTTCCATAAGTCGGTTTCCCGAAAAAAAGGTGACGTATTGTCCCACCCTACTCAACATATCAGAATGAGAAAAAAGCATGGAATATCACAAATTACGTCATAAATAGAAAATACGTTGCATTCAAAACCGACTACCAGAATAACTGAATGACAACCGCAAGTGTGATAGGGTAATGATGAAAGCTAAACACTTTCAATCAAAATAGCCGCTTATGGAATCCAATGCATAACTCACGTGTGCGCCAGAAATAGGCCTACATGCTTGCACGCCCAACGTTGTGGAGGGTCTACTAGTCCACTATCATCACGTGCTACTTAAACAGAGTACTTAAAGCGAAATTATAACTAGTTTGGGCGTTTGGGCGTACAAGGGACGACAACTTTACGATGCCGTCTCGGCTCGTTTACCTTTTTATTGCCCTTAATGGGGTGATATACATTATGAAAAATGGCGGAGTACGGAGGCGCGAATTGGTCACCCACCGAGATAAGGATGAGAATAACATGCCCCATATATAAGAAAAAGATGTAATCAAAGAAGAGGCGTAATACAATCATTAATGATATTTGTGTTTGGGGCTACTCCACAACTATTGATTGGGTAAACTTGTTCTGCCAAATTTGCGCACAACATAAATATTATGTTTAGCGGTTTTAACTGACACACGCACCGCCATTATTCAAGATGGTCGATATTTTCCGACATAAAATACTATTTTCGCCATAACATTTGACAGAATTGTCCGATTTGAATATTCTTTGTATCGAATCATATGTTTTTGACTATGCAGAAGCTGAATTTACAACCCTAAAATATCTCAGAGGCTTCCTTCATGTGTAGCACATTCACTTAAAATACTAATAAAATTAATCATCATGGTTGTAGTAGTAGTAGTAGTAGTAGTAGTGGTAGTGGTAGTGGTAGTGGTAGTGGTAGTGGTAGTGGTAGTGGTAGTAGTAGTAGTGATAGTGGTAGTGGTAGTGGTAGTGGTAGTGGTAGTGGTAGTGGTAGTGGTAGTAGTAGTAGTGGTAGTGGTAGTGGTAGTGGTAGTGGTAGTGGTAGTGGTGGTAGTGGTAGTGGTAGTGGTAGTGGTAGTGGTAGTGGTAGTAGTGGTAGTGGTAGTGGTAGTGGTACTGGTAGTGGTAGTAGTAGTAGTAGTAGTAGCAGTAGCAGCAGCAGCAGCAGCAGTAGTAGTAGTAGTAGTGGTAGTGGTAGTGGTAGTGGTAGTGGTAGTGGTAGTGGTAGTGGTAGTGGTAGTGGTAGTAGTGGTAGTGGTAGTGGTAGTGGTAGTGGTAGTGGTAGTGGTAGTGGTGGTAGTGGTAGTGGTAGTGGTAGTGGTAGTGGTGGTAGTGGTAGTGGTAGTGGTAGTGGTAGTGGTAGTGGTAGTGGTAGTGGTAGTGGTAGTGGTAGTAGTAGTAGTAGTAGTAGCAGTAGCAGCAGCAGCAGCAGCAGCAGTAGTAGTAGTAGTAGTGGTAGTGGTAGTGGTAGTGGTAGTGGTAGTGGTAGTGGTAGTGGTAGTGGTAGTGGTGGTAGTGGTAGTGGTAGTGGTAGTGGTAGTGGTGGTAGTAGTAGTAGCAGTAGCAGCAGCAGTAGTAGTAGTAGTAGTAGCAGTAGCAGCAGCAGTAGTAGTAGTAGTAGTAGTAGTAGTAGTAGTAGTAGTAGTAGTAGTAGTAGTAGTGGTGGTGGTAGTGTTAGTAGTAGTAGTAGTAGTAGTAGTAGTAGTAGTAGAAGTCAGCCACATTCTCTGTACGGACTCCTGGCACTAGTCCTCACTATTAACCCAACTCTCACCTATGGCTCCAAGTAGTTGCTAGTGCACGGCAGTGGCCACACCCCAGTAAATCGCGTTGGCTCTCTGCATGTGATAGAGTGTGTCTGACGCCGATCTAATATGCACGAATACAGACAGACAGACAGACAGACAGGCAGACAGGCAGACAGGCAGACAGGCAGACAGACAGACAGACAGACAGACAGACAGACAGACAGACAGACTGAGAATGTATGTCAAAGCATAACCAGGGCACACTGGCGACATCACTGCTGTGGAATTCTGCATGGGATTCAGTGTCAGCTAAATGATCTTCCTACAGCTGTGTAGTGGTACATGTAGTAGTTAGCAGTAGTATAGTAGTATCTCAAATGCTATCTAGTGAGCCCCATATAAGTTAGATTAGCTATATGTAGTTAGGTAGCTGCACCTGAATCGACAGGATGTAACAGCACGGGAGAGCCGAGCCAAGGGTAACAGGGCTTAAGTTATCTGGATGGTGTACATATCGTACAGGATTTATGACACTGGATGAACGATCGGGGTAGGTGTAGGGAATTCTCCTTTTATGCCCGAACCTAATTGTATCCCATATCTGAATGTGCCTCACTTTACGGTAAATGTTGGTAAAAGGATAATCCATCGGCCTTGAACCCATTAAGTATTCCCTAAGATGGCCAGTTCATATGGCAGGGTGTTGGAAGTCTCTGCACAGCTAGGAGATGCTGATGACAGCAAGTATGTGGAGGAAGGGGTCGTGTGTCCACCACTCCTGCGAAAAGGGCTATTCACTACCTCTGCCATGGACAACATTGACCATAACCCAACAGCAACAACAGCACCCACATCCTTCCACGGAACCAGCATTTCCATTTTCCAACATCCAACTTCAGAGGATGAAGGTGAAAGACGTGAACCACACCAGTTCAGAGAGAGCAAATTGAGGATAGTCCCAGAACTTCCTGACTCCTTCATCAACATTGGTTCTACTTTCTTTACAAAGAAGAACCCTTCTTCTCCTAGGATGGAAGGTCTGAGTATCACAGTAGGTGAATTGCAACGACTGGACCTGGCACCTGATTATGAATGGCTCGAGAAAGTCACTGAAGTTGTAGACACTGCAGTGAAAGTTTCTTGGTCAGCCCACCACGCATCTAAGTAGAGAAGTCCATTATTTAAAGTCAGCATAGCATCGCTGTTACCTCTTCTTCGAGATCAAGCCCATTCAGTTGCAACAATACGGTACGTGATGGATTGCCAAACAGATACAGCCGCACTGGCCTGACCAGTATGGCGAAGGCAAGTTTGTCATAATATTTGGAGGCCTGCATATCGAGATGGCTGCACTGAGGTCCATTGGCACTTTCCTCCAGGACAGCGGGTGGACAGAAGCCCTAGTGGAGTCAGGAGTACTCTCTGCCGGTACAGCAGAATAATTTATGTTAGCTTCAAGAGTCACTAGTACACGCTAAATGCACCAGATTACGGTATGCAGCCTTTATAAGCTGCTGAACGCAGCCTACACTAAATATGGTACAGAGGCAAGTGGAAAATCCGAGAGAGTGCTTAGTTTCGTAGACTGGTGTGAGAGGTGCAAACATCAAAGTTCTCAGTTCTGGACTCTGGTGCTGTCGATGAAACTGGTGATCCTCTCACTGATTCGGGCGTTCAGAGAAGCCAACTTCACCCTGTACTGCCAAGCACTGTCTAAGCTCATACCGTACTTCTTTGCCAACAACAACGTCCACTTCTCACGATGGCTTTCCATTCACTTCAGAGACATGGTGACCCTAGAAGGGAAACACCCCGAGCTTGTTCTTGAGTTCCACCAAGGCAAATTCGTCGTTCATAAATAATACCGGGTTCTCATCAATTGCCATCGACCAAGCTCATGAGCAAGCCAATGCTGTCATCAAAGGCGATGGGGGCGCAGTTGGTGTGACTGAAGATCCATCAGCTCTGAGAAGATACCTATATTTAAGAAAGAATCAAGGTGCGAACCATGCAACTATCGAACAATTATACTGATGAGAGTTTTCAATAAAATCTAGAAAAGTTTATGTTGAAGAGGTTATTAGACTTTATGGTTAAAAAGGACGTTTTATCCAAACATCAATTTGGATTTCATAAAGATCATTCGATTACGTTAGCGATTATTGAAATAATAGAAAATATTAGAAATTCTCTTGAAAATGGCGAATTAGTTGTTGGGGTTTACCTTGACCTAAGTAAGGCTTTTGACACCGTTAATCACGATATATTGTTGTATAAGCTGGATCATTATGGAATAAGAGGTCATGTATGTAAATGGTTTATACATTATTTAAGAGATAGACAGCAATGTGTTAGCATTAATGGCACTGTTTCAGAATATGCTCATGTTCAAACTGGCGTCCCGCAGGGCTCGATCTTAGGGCCAGTGTTATTTCTACTATATATTAATGATATATCGAGTGCTGTGGATCACGTATCTTTGCGATTGTTTGCTGACGATACTAACGTGTTCATTAGTGGAATGGGTGTCAATGATACTGTATGTACGGTTACGGAGAAGTTAGAATCGTTTAGTGTCTGGTTCCAATACAATCAACTAACTATGAACCTGAGTAAGACATGTTATACAATGTTCAGTAGTCGTGCCATTGTTGAAGTCGTGCCATTGTTGTTGCAGGGCAAACGCATTGAACGGGTTAACTCAGCCAAATATCTGGGTATATATATCTAGACTGTAAGCTGTCATGGTCGGAACATATTAAGGATCTTTGTTCAAAGGGTTCTAAGTTATCAAGTTTATTTTATCACATGGCCTCGTTCATGAATGCCGATATGGTCAGGCAATTATATTATGCCTATGTATTTCCTCATATTAATTATGGGATTGAATTATATGGATCAGCATGTAAAACTAACTTAACTAAAATACAAGTTCTTCAAAATCTATTACTTAAACATTTGCAAAGCGTAAAGCTAGGATTCCATATGTACGGATACGGCATGCGGCAAAACAATGAATATAGTGCCCGGTGGAAATTAACATAAGTAGTTCCAAACATACATAGGCGGATGAGTTTTGTCGTGCGGATGCGGCTGCGGCAAATTCAATTGCTCCGTGTAGCGACTAGAATCGTATCCGTACACGAATCGGATTGGAAATTCCCAGTAGTGACATCATTACAGAGGTATTCCAAATTCCGCTATAAGTAATGGGGACTCGACTTTGGAATAAATTACCTATAGACATTAAAAATTTGAAAACGCTAAATATTTTTAAGCATAAAGCCAGGAGCTGAACGTGGCAAACACCATGAGCAGACCCCAAGAGCTTAAAGA
The DNA here is from genome assembly GCA_963995525.1 of Escarpia spicata. NCBI lineage: Eukaryota > Metazoa > Annelida > Polychaeta > Sabellida > Siboglinidae > Escarpia > Escarpia spicata. The sequence goes on along the minus strand of OZ023214.1, from coordinate 10,766,948 downwards.
GCATTCCTCGATAACGTGGACCAGCTGACTAAGGTAATGAAGGATATGAGCAATCCTTTCCAGGAAGAAACTGGGGACCTGCTTAGACTGGACACAAAGGCCATTGCCCATCCCAGTGCTGCTGAAATCATTGCCACACATTATGAGAGGGGCCAAATATGTTTCCAGGAATTCACGAAGGTGCTACAGAGTGAAGAAGTATCCACATTCTATGATCCAATCAAGAAGAATAAGATTGACTTCTTTCGACAGAACCCATCTCCTAGTTACTCAAAGTGCCGCTTACCAGGCAGGCTGCATATGGAGTCAGTCAACAGTCTGCCAACCAGAAACCCAAAGTCCTGCTGACTGAGGATGGGCAAAGGATGGTGACTTGTGGCAGATCTTCTGGACAATGCTGCTCCCATTGCACAGAGATGTCAGCAGCTGACCAAGAGTGGATGCAAGAAGGAATGTTGTGACAGGTGCACCTGATATGGCTTCGGTCTCACCTGTGCAGCTGCAGATGCCAGGATTCACTCATCGTCTGTATGCGTGACTCTCTGAGTGCCATCAGTGCAAAGACAATGTGTGGGCAATATGGACAAACACTACAAGGCCACGTAGGACAAACAGTTTCACACTGTAATGTTAAGTGAACACTAAGTTTATAAGTGTTATAAGTGGAAAGACAATAATAAAGGACAAACAAATACATTTTCACGGACACTTTGAAGTCATAGACAAATTTAGACTTAACAGTCGATTGGTTGTACTAGTGTTAACGTGGCGGAACATCTGACGAGAGTGACTCACATCTATTAAATGGCAACGGAATTATCGTGATGAACTCGATTTGATTGTTTTGATGGTGCAGTAACATGCACATGGAGAAATGTGGGGTAAGCAGTTGATTTAGAATTATGAAGGTGCATTACGCATTCCTTTTGTACTGCTTAATAAATGACAATAAAATATATGTTTAAAACTGACATTAATTTTTTAATCTATAACTGCATCCCTAACCATTATGTGCGAAATGATAGAAAGATAGTTTAAGACTCTTTGGCAAATGGGAAACTCCAAGAGTGCCACCTAACGATTAACAAAAAACAAATATATTTAAACATCACGGAGAACAGTGCCCTATCCTTTGATGTCGTTGAAGCATCCTCACGTGACATGAACATTTACTTTGTAATGTCAACTTCGTGATAGGGCCTATTTGCACCAAACCACACGGATACACACGTGTAAGTTCATCGGGAGTTGTCTTCCCTTGGAAGTCCCACAATCAAAGACACGTGTCTTTGCTTCGCTTGCGCAGAGCACGTACGCACGTACGCACGCTGGATAGTAGTACGGACGTGGTCAGCGAAGCTTCAGCAGATCTGCAATAATTACACTTCGTGCCGTTTGAGAATGGGGCTTGGTACCCCCTTATAGCCAGGGGGCGTTACAACGCGTCTATCAGCGCCAATGTCATGTCAAATTTGTCATACCGTGCGAGATGTTATCAGACAAGCCAACGGGCCTCACCAGAATGAGGGGACGTCAGTCGGTCATCAGTCGCCTTTCGTGTACTACTTCGGTCGTTGGTTGTCCACCATGTCAGATCTCTTTATGTTCGTTTTGTAATTTTTTTTCACAAAGAACCATCAACGTGCGAGGGCCTTGATAAAATAAATCGTATATAGTTCCATGTGAGCTGATCTTGGGCTTTGAGTTTGGACGTCATGCTACTTGCGAAGATTGGACAAGGGTCCGCTTATTTAGGTTGACCTTATCAATATCCCTGGACATCACTTACAGCGATCTACCTCCAACTCTCTATCGATACGGCCAGACAGGTAACTGAGGCAACTAGAGGGTAAAGAAATGTTTCCCGGTTCTTAACAAGTCTGAACACAGTTAGATTGACACTCCAAAGATGTCCCATACATCTCAAAATTACACACAAGGATGCCGTCGTGTTTCGGAGAATTCGCTCTCCAGGCGCTCCCGGTGTCTGTAATTTTTTTTACACTTAGGCCGTATATTTCTTAAATATAATTAATATTTGTATGCGGTTTAAAAAAAAGAAAGAATAACACTCGCTGTGATCGGTGATGGTTCTAGGAGCGATGACGGGTGATGAAGGGTGGATGGTGCAGAAACGGGAAGACTCCGTCGTTTGAAGAGTCCGGCCACCAAGCAGTGGGCAGTCGGGACGGGCGGTAATAACATGGGGTTAATGTCGTCGTTTCGTCTGCCGCTGCCGAGCCGTGATTGATGACTCGCGTCGACGGATCGGGTTGCACCCCCAAGGGGTTACGATCCTTGGGGGCAAGTGTTGAAAATTTAAATCGTTTCACTTAATTTCTTTCTGACTCGCAGCGCGCCGAGGCGATGGTTGCAAACAGCCGGCGGCGACTCGAGGGGCTCAGCCGACGATCGGTCGACGTGACTGGTGTCACTTTGTCGGGTTCATAAACACCCGTCTTTCATCGTCCCTCACATAAATTGTCCTGAGAAGCAGTTCCCAGCGTGGCATTCACACCTACGTATATCTGCAGCAGGAGTTCTTCAATTGCAAGACGTTATCGCAATCCGCAAGCGTGCTGCGCCTATATATGCAGATGTGTGTCTGTTCTGAGAATGTAGATTGATGTGTACCCACACAAATATCGTGCAGCCACCTATACATCTAGTGCATATATGGAAGACGCGTGAATTAGCGTCCAGAAAACAATGCCCATCTCGTCGCAGAGTGTGAGAAAATAGGCTTTGCATGCCCATCGACCCCCTACGTCGACCGGCGATCTCGCACAAGTTTTGTGGTGACGTATACAGACGTTGAACGACTGTTTAATGATAGACTTTACTGGTCACGTTTCGTAGCCTACCTGTTCGCCGCTGTCCCGCCTTCCCATGTCGCTGCGCGCGTCTCTGTTACTGATTTATGTCTGCCACAGGTGGTTGCGCGTAAAAGACGAACGGTTATAATTACGATTTAGCAATTCCGTAATGAACGACCGTCGAGTTGACGGCGACGTTAGAATTCGTCGCAAGCAGCCGATATTAAAATCTAGAGTTACGTTAAATGTTCGTCAACGCAACGGGCGGGGAGAGATGTCAGCGGCCATTTGATGCCGCCGTTGAAATCTAGTAATTTGCACGCGTTATTCTGTCACAAATGACGATGATTATCACGGAGAAAGACTAGGGTCAGACGGCGTCTGACCCGCGTGTCTCCACTTGTTTGGCTCCTCACAGAATTGCAATGGCGACGTCAGAAGTAGATTTACAAGTTACGAAATACTAACGGAACAGTAATACAATTTGTGTGTTTCATACACTGCTTGATTTGCATATCTGCAATTCTCAAAAGCATTACTAAAATATTTTACACTCTGTTAGCAAATTACGTCAATGCAAACCATTAGAACGGACGTTGTTCTGTTTTGTATGATCAAGAAGATTAACGCTAAACGTGAGGCCGACATGAATAATAATGAATAATCTACTAAAAATCATCTATAAATTATATATACAATGCGCCATGCTTGGATGGGCTTTTTTGCTAGTTTACGTAGTTTATATTGCAGTTCTATTTATGTAATATATAGTTTATATTTTATTTGTTAAACATGCGCACAGTAAGCCATTTTCTCTGCCTTTTATGTTCGGTCTGTCTGGTTAATTAACTGCTGTTTTTTACGTCTATTTAGCGTCTGAATCCATTGGAAGTTACTGATACAAAACGGTAATTAAAACACTTAATAAATCAATGTAATAAAAAAGTATTGCACGCGTCATCAAAACATATGACGCAATCACACTTTCTCACATACGACATTTGAAAATATGTGTATCTACTAATGTTTCTAAATGTTATTGCTGATAGTATTATAAACACCAAGCCGGCTTAAGAAAGACAATTGTTAGCGGTACCATTTACAACGGTAAAAACATTCCTGTGTAACGGCCACTTTAGGGTCTGTTTTTGTGTTTTATAAAACACAATATTTTATTTCCTATATAAATCTACAATAAGTGTACTTTCGCCAAAAAGCAAACAACATAACAACGGTAAAATATGTAAGTTAGGCCTTATACATTAACGTATATATATATATATGTATATATATATATATATATATACATATATATATATATATATATATGTATATATATATATATATATATATATATATATATATATATAAAACAACCAAGTAAGACTATCGTTGATGATGACTTTAAGCTGGTGTCTGGCAAGAAAAGGCGCAGTAACGGTTCGAAGGCGGTGATCGGCACGCGGAAAAGCGGTAACCAGCTCAAAGTAAAGGATGGACGATTCCTGACAGCCTTTATTTCACGACTGGATCCTGGATCCTGGTCACTGTCGATGACATGTCTTTGTATGTGAAGTCTGTGCATAAGCTCGAGGCCAAATGTGTGAAACTAAAAACTAAGCATGAGAGTTATGCCTCATTCAAGGTTGATGTTATATGCAATGACGCATCTAAGTTTTATGACCCGGACAACTGGCCATCTGGTGTATACTTGAGGAAATTCTTTAACACCAAGAACTAAGTTATGGAAATTAACATCACATCTTTTAATTGTAATGGATTTAAAGGTTTTATGCCCTTCTTAAATGATGTGTTAATGGAATGTGATATACTGTGCTTACAAGAGCTTATGCTCACTAAACAAGATTGCCATATACTAAACACCTGTCACGAAGGTTATGTGGGATATGGTGTTTCTCCTGTAGATGCATCTTGTGGTATTTTAACTGGTAGGCCGTATGGTGGTGTAGGTTTTTTATGGAAACATTCCCTTGATCGATATATCACCATTCTTGACCACTGCTATGACTGGCTATACGGCATAAGAATTTGTTGGGGTAACAAGGAGTATTATCTACTAAACGTATATTTACCTTAGGAAAACAGGGACAAGTTCAATGATTATATGTCCAAAATTGCTGTATATGTTAATAATATTAATAGCTCGTGCATCACTATTGTTGGTGATTTTAACGCGGATATTTCCAAGAAATCAGTTTTTGGGAATATCTTACTTGATTTCTGCAAAGAATTTACTCTGGCTATATGTGATCAAGATACTCTCCCGATAGACACATATACATACGTTAGTTCTGCCTGGGGAACTACATCATGGCTAGACCATATCATATGTACCGCTGATGCGAAGGATTGCCTATCTAACATGTCCATACTTTATGACGTTATTTATTCTGATTACCACCCGATATCGTTCAGCATAGACAGTGATATTGTACCAGAATGCGTTAGTGGTAGTGGCAATACTAATGAGATTAAGCAAGGCATACAGCGGGACAGATTAAACCCACAAGACATTGACGCTTACAGAGCATGCACGAACGTTGAATTGAGCAAACTGAATGTTCCACCGGGTGTTAGATGCAATGATCCCAATTGTCATAACTGTAACCATCATGATGATCTCGATGACTTTTACAATTCTATCGTGATTACATTGAAGAGGTGTGGTCACACACTCCGGTCAAATCGCAAAGGTGCTTATAAGTATAATGTTGTACCAGGTTGGAACGAGAGAATGAAAGAGCTTCATTGTGCAGCCCGTGATGCTTACTGTATATGGAAAGAGACTGGCAAACCTAGACAAGGTGACATTTTTAATGTTATGAAATTATCCAGAATGAAATTCAAGCAGGCGATCAGAAAATGTAAAAGGGAGAAAGAAACTATCATTGCTGATAATATTGCAGAACAGTTGTGTCAGAAAGACCACCGCAAATTCTTGAAAGAAATTAAGCACTGTACGAACAGTAAAGTAAAACTTCCGACAAACATTGATAATATACACGGTGACGTAAACATCGGGTCAATGTGGAAGCATCATTATGAACATTTATTTAATGATGTGGAGGATAGTCGATGTGATACAGTTTGTTATGATTGTTCCACTGGCAATAAGGGAATGACTGTTGGTGCAGTTGAACTGATGGATATTATTAATGGACTCTCAAAAAATAAGTCACCAGGTCTGGACGGTATCAATGCAGAACATATTAAGTTCGCTGATTATCAACTCGCTGTGCTTTTGTCTATCCTTGTGTCTTCGATTCTGGTGCATGGTTATTTACCAAAAGAAATTTCACAGTCTGTTATTGTACCAATTATTAAAGACAAGAATAGACGAGTAAACGACAAAGGGAATTATAGGCCAATATATCTATCGAACATATTTACGAAGATAATAGACACTGTTCTTTTTAACAGAATGGAAATGTACTTGGAAACCACTCCTAATCAATTTGGCTTTAAGCCTAAACATGGAACAGAGTTATGCGTGTTTGCATTTAAGGAATTATTAAGGTTCTACACTGGTTCAGCTATGCACGTCGCGTATTTAGATGCATCAAAGGCGTTTGATCGTGTCAACCGATATAAACTTTTAACGAAACTAGAACAACGAAATGTACCGAACTATATCTTAAGAGTACTCAGCAATGAATTCAATAATCAATGTGTATGCATACGATGGGGAAATACCTACTCGGACTTCTTCTCGGTAGGCAATGGTGTTAAGCAAGGTGGGAAGTTATCCCCTTTGCTTTTTAACATTTATATGGATAATCTTAGTATACAACTGCACAAAAACAAATCGGTTGTAGTCATGGTAACATGGTTGTTAATCACCTTATATACGCCGATGATCTACTTCTGTTTGCACCTTCTGCTAAAGGACTACAAACACTACTTGACATGTGTTACTCATATGGATGTGAGCATGACGTGCAGTACAATGCGGGTAAATCCCTGGTCATTTTGGTAATATCTATATGTGTGCGTTATGGGTGAACTTTAGATAAGTTAATTTTCAGCAATTCGTTGTTGCATATAATAATTATTTCAGAATATTGAAAAATGTGTCCATGAGATGTAGCGCTAGCCACATGTTTGCTACAACTAATGTCAGCTCGGGTAAATGTGTAATCAGAAAGGCTATTTTTAGCTTAATGAATAGGATTTACATATCTTTGAATCCCATTATTTATAGCATTAAAACTAGCGACGTGTATTGTGCTTCGAAACTGCGGCACCAGTGGGTCCGGGATTTATATAATTTTTAAACATATTGTTCGACCGACCGACCGACCGACCGACCGACCGACCGACCGACCGACCGACCGACCGACCGACCGACCGACCGACCGACCGACCGACCGACAGACAGACAGACAGACTGACAGACTGACAGACTATAAGATTATCCTGAAATAATGCATGGGCATGTACCGTTAATGCGATACATGTAGGCAAGCGGTTCTTACCCCTAGGTCGGGACTCGAAATTGGGTCGCTAAGCCATTTAGAGAGGATTAAGGACGAATAATTTAAACACAGTTTTACTTAAATATTTGATACAATCCGCAATCTTTGGTGATGAAGTAGGTGGGCCAGTGGTGGTTGGATGGGTGGAATATGAGGGATGTGAGTGACGAATGAACGTGTGATCGGAAAAGGTAAGGTTAGAAAAAGACAAAATTCGAAAAACCGCAAGATTATCAGCAAATTGACAGTTATGTAGGGAAATGGCATTATGTAGAAATCGTTCTGTTCTTGCAAACCAGTGAAAGGCGTTCATTTGGTGATTCCTGCCTACGTATTCAGCATGCGCGTTTAATAAATGTCCTCATTTTATTCAATAATTGATAATATGCCTATTTATTTTATCATAAATTTTATTAAAAAGTTAATTGTTTTGAAGGCATCGGTTGGTCGCCAAGCAAGTTACTCGACCGGAATTTGAATCGCAGCCAAACGGTTAAGAACCGCCTAATTTGTTTCTGCAATCCATTATTACCTTTCTATAATTACCGAGTAATAATGGTTTATGCAATAAATTCTCACATATTTGAATCATTTTATTATATTTACATCACTTATTTATTTGCATGCGGCAAATGGCTTAAGCGCCTCCGAATGCATTTATCCAGATTTTCGGCGCTATACAAATGTTCTTCTTCTCCTTGGTCTTCTTCTTGTTGCACAATAAATGTAGATAACACTGACTGTCGTCTCGGCGGTCCTTGTCTGGTAAGTGCGATGCTATTCCGTAAGGCGGATCTTGTTCATGCTTGAAACAGTTCATACCCGCCACCCAGACAATGGTCGGTGTTTATTGCGTGGCTCTTGTTCGAGATGTCGTCCTTCTCCATGATTTTGTTCACATACCAGCCTATATACGGATGACAGCTTCTTGCAGGCGTATATTACCAGCTTTTTGTTATTAATGCAAAGCACTAAACAAATAACTCGTACACATTATTATATATACTCGTTATATAATACCGTTTTCTCCACCACCGCTTCCGTTATAAAAATTTATTATAACTGTTATGAATGGATCGGGGCTGCCTTAAACCATTGTCTACGGGAATTTGCGTCAAGTTTCACGGGGCGTCACACCATAGGTCGATTAACTTGCCAATTGGGATCCTTTCTATTTTCATTGCTACATCAACGTTTGACTTGTCGAAGCGAACCTCACGAAACTACACACAGTATGCAACGCCCGTCACGCTGACATGCCTGACGCAACCTTATGGCGTACATAAAAGGCGGTCGCCTGTAATTATACGCGACTTCATCATGCTAATCATGTCGACCGTCGGAAGTTGTGATCTACGCGCGGTCGACGCAACAAAAAATGAACTGTGTCGTTTTGTTGGACCTGGCCCGGCGCGCTGGTCGCTTTCTCCGCCGCGCTCACCCCGTCAACGTACGCCTTTGTCGGCACTTCGCTGCCTCGCCGAACAGATGTTAGTGGGAGGCGGAGAGGCGCGCTGGTTGTTCCGAGCCGATCGCTTCCAATCGAACTGTGTCGAGTATTGTTGTGCGTGTCCTTTGGTGTCTTTCAAATGTTAATGCGCGCGCATTTATCGACGTCACGCGCGTTACTTCGGTCGAACCCACCCGGCGCGGCGTAATTACCCGCTATCGCGTAACAAATGCGATTACTCGGCCAGACGCCGGTTGCGGGGCAGTCACGCGTGCGCAGTATACGGCGAGACCGCGTGAAATGCGGGCGAGATGTGAATATGCATAAACGCGTCCAGGGTCCGACAGACGCGTGTTGTTTGCAGAAAATTATGCATTACTAACGTAATGAGTAGATCGGAGCTGCCGTAAACCTAAATGCAGATTAAAGGGGGTGTGCACGAAAGAAAAGAACATTGACGAGTATATTGGCGCGTGGTGACACTAAACGATATAGGAAAAAAACTGACGCTATATACCCCCGGGTACGTCTGCGCATAGGGGTGCCCCAGGGTACGTCTGAATGTTGAGGTACCTCCGGCAGGCCTGTGCGTGGTTGATTTTTTTGGGTGCATTTTTGACAAGGCGCGGAGAAACCTGTAGTTGTACCGCTGGAGACCTCGAGCGGCGTTTCCATTGTGCGGAATTCTTTTGCCTCGGCGTACGCACCCAACGCTCCCCAGCCTATATGACTCCCCGGGTACGTTTGTGTGTACATATGAGGGTGGAGGTACCCCCGGGTACCTCTGTGTGTGGTGGTATCCCCATTTATAATTTGGTTGCTATATAGTAGAATGTCAATGGGAGTTGGGTATACGTTTTGAAAGTTTAAAAACGTCCTCGTTGTGAGGAAATGGCAATACACGTTATACAAACGATTCACTGGTGACTATAATACGCACCATATGCATGGTAAAACAAAATAAGATATTTATGAAATCCGAGTTGTTGGAATCTGATTATATTGTGTGTTGGAATGAATGAGTTTATTTTCTGGGTGGCAATCTGATTCAATCTTATCTCAACACAGCCGAATCGCTAAATAACTTCACTTCAAAATTCGTGGCGCTGAAATCTCGTGTTCTAACGATATTAACCTGTTTTAATACACTGCGTTGTCTCGCACTGATTCACGTGACACGCGAATAATTTACAAAACGTAGATAAGACCCACGTTTTTTGACGTCGGCGTCCTCGACGAAATTTGGATTTCGCCGGAATATTTTCTTAAGCACTTCAGTCAAAACAATTTTTGTAACAGTTTGTTTGCAGAAATTGGAAGGAATATGCGTTAGAGATTTCACACATAAGGGCCAATGTCTCAAAAAGTGTACAATTGAAAAAAACGTTTTTTCAGGACATGTAAGGTTTGACAGCCTTGTTAATTTAAAAAATGGCATAAATTGGCCATAAGTTGCCAAAACGGCCAAAATGACGTGTCCAATTGAAGTTTCCAAAGTTTGAAGTAGTGCCATACAAAAACAGTGCTGTATTTATTTTTTCTGAGTTCACTGGGCAAATGGAGTATGTATTGGGAATGTACAGTAAAAAATGATGTTTAAAAAATTAAAACTAAAAAATGTACACTGCGTTTTCTATAATGACCAATTTTTGCGTGTCCAGCGTCATCGGTTTACACGGGTCAATTACATTAATTTATTATTGTCGTTTTAGGATACCTATATATGCATTCTTTTCCTACATGTTAAGTAAATGATATACAAAATAAAGATATGGGTATAAACCTAAATTCGACGAAAATATAACACGTTCAAGTAAAACAAATATGGAGTGGCGTTTTAGCTGCGTGTCCAACGTCATAGATAGGAAAGGCTATCTTCAAAACAATAGGAAATGTACGCCGGTTTTTTTTTTTCGTACATACCAGCAACCACCATGCTATAACCCCAACAATGGCAATAGCAATATTCACAATATTTCTTGGTCAAATAAGGATAAAACCGATATTGGAGAGTGTCCAGCGTCACTGCGTGTCCATCGTCATCTGTGGGATTACCGAGAAAGACTGCTGAGAGCGCATTCTACTTTGATATGTATGAACTACAGTGATCAGTGCATCCGTGGCGGTCGTCTCTATGCTGGTGGGTATTTGTTTGTTTCCTACAATAAATATTTGATGAGTTGTGGTCCTATATGTACGTCTTTCATATGAAATTGTGTAATAGAATAAGGCTAATATGGTACATTAATAAAGGTAACACCACTTATAGCGTTAGTATACTTAACAGCTGTGTTCTAACAAAACAATGAACGATAATTTGATACGTTGATCTGCGGGAAAGTTAATATATGACAATCCTAACGTCTAAGCAACTTGATGACGCTGGACACGCCAATTTAACCAAATGCATATTTACCGGCTGTAGTTGACACTGACATCCTAACTTTTAGTGTAGATGTGTCAAGTACATGTTGCTCTTCATATAAAAGAAAACATTTCACATACAATTTAAAAGAACACATTACTACAAATAAACCATACTGACGCTGGACACTTGCTGATTAATGATCAAAATCAACATATCTAAGAATAATTTCCGTTTAAATAATAGCTATTAATATACGTTTGAAGAACAAGACAGGTAGCAAAACAATATAATGCATTTGGGTGATTTAAAAAGGTAATTTGAAGAATTATGGGTTTACTCACTCATGGCAGTAAGGCTGGACACGCAGCTATCTATGGGTGTGATCCTGCAACGCATATCGCTTACATACTACTGTATCCGTTATCTCACGTGATCTGCTCATCTCATTGAATTATTTTCAAAAGCATTTAAGCGTTTCACAAAAACAAAGTACAGAATAATTAATATTGCGTTCTACATCTTTTAGAATACCCTGTCAACAAAAGTGCTCAGATCTCGCACCGTTACCAAGATAGAAAGATAGCACAAGACCCCCACTTCTTGGCCCATCGTTCCGCTCAGAACCGGGCATATCATGTCTGCGCAAGATACCTCCCAGACCATAAGCTGAGAGCTCAGCGAGCTCGCAAAGCTATAAATATAAGTAGCGTACGATAACGTATTTGTCTTGAGTTTGACCTTTCTTCAAGTAATTGTCTATATTTATTTTAATATTACATGTAAACTTTCTGTTACATATCAATATTTAATGTAGAAGTGATTTATTATTAATGTGTAAAATATAAATCTTTACATATAGAACAAGACATCTGCAGCGGCAACTCCTACAGTGGAAGTTAGGAAGTCGAAGAGACTCGACCCATCCCTTCCACCTACTACAAGTGAGGTGCCTACGTCTTCGCAGAGTTTGGCTGACTCAGAATACGTACCATTATCAGGCGTTGTGTGTTGTGTTACAAACTTGTAAACCATTACACCATACGATTTATGATACTAACTCTGCAAGATATATTATATTCTTTTCAGAAATATGTAACAAGATAATGTACAACTAAGCCAATATTCGCATAAGAGCATAATTTATATTTGGCTGCATGTGTTGCTTTATGTTGTGCATGCTAAATAAGGCAGGTTTCTTCCGTGTAATATATAGGTCACAATGGAGGATTGCCATCATTTACAAACCAAGTGCACGGGCTATGATTATGACAACCGATGTTCTTGTTATGGACACAACTTTTCAGTGGTCTCACAAACTACCGCCCGCATGGTGATAAATACTTATTTCTGTTACATTATGACACTAACACATTTGTTAACCGTAATTTCAAAAACATATAATTCCCGGTTTAATATTCATAGTTTATGTTATAAGAACATTGGAATTTGCTGTCTTCTTAACTTAAGTACAACCCTAACTACATTCATAAGTAGCACAAGAATTAGGAGCTGACGTGACAGCTGAAATACCGACTGCCGGAAACCTACCCAGGAAAAGGAGGTCATCTGTCCAAAAGAAGCTAAACGCCTTGAAGGTGAAGACGAAGAGGCAGCAAAGACGTGTATGGGTTTTGGAGAATCATTTAAAGCGCTCTACTCGTAATCAGAAAGAAGGATCAGGCCAAACAAGAACTGATACGATTCCCATAAACACCGTTTTTGACAACGCTGATACGCCGTGCTGACATAATAATGAGGAAGGACGGATTGAACCCTTCGCGAAACAACGAAGTGAGAAAGGTTCTCGCTGCCCATGAATCACTTGTGATCGAAATGCAAGATATTCCAGTCAAGAAAAGGCAGTCACTCTTCACAGGACGTCACCTGAAGAGAAGTCGGGCAGGAAGAATGGTCGCGAAGTAGTTGCACCTAGACCGACGATACGTTCTCCGCAACAATCGCTTCGCAGGACAAAATACAGCACAACACTTGAAGGCGAGACGTCTGCGGTTACACGTGAAGGAGTTCATGAAGAGACCGGATAAATTTACACTTCTGCCAGGCAAGAAGGATGCCGTGAAAGATGGTACGAAGAAGGTGCAGAAATATACTTTGACTGACTATAAAGAACAATAAGGATTCAACGTAGACATTATTGTTCATGCCGCTGCATGTTTAAAATGGTGTTCGTAGTTGTTTTGTAATTTGTGACGAAGGATAATGATTGTCTTCAATTAAAGCTACATTGCGTGTCCAGCGTCATCAGTATATACCCATTTCTTAGCTGACAGTTTGCCTAGTCTCGATCCCCGAACGCATATGACAGTTGGCACACACAAAGATAACTGATCAGGGTTACTGATTATGTATCAGTTATAATTCCACACACTTTTCTGAGAGAACTGCACTAATTGAAAATAGGCCATTCCAAGAAACAACAGAGTACAAAAAAACTATCACCAAAGTAACAACGAAGAAAAAGAATGTTTCCAAGTCAAATTTAGTCGTCTACCTCTTGATTCTTATTAAATGGTATGTACACTAGATGATCCAAAAACATTTTCCCCTTTACATGTAATTTAAAATGCTCTAATTATAGCCAATATTGTAATTTTTCATCGATGACGCTGGACACGCGATGAAAATCATGTTTCACTTCAAGTGACTGTCATAACAAAAGTAACCCATATTACATTGAACCTTTTGTGAAAAATATGCCTCAATATATGTACAATGAGAAAATATAACTTAATTGTTCAGAATTAAACATTTATTTTTGGACCTGTTAAAACCTAATTGTACACTTTTTGGGACATTGGCCCATAAATACCTTAATAATTTGATCAGGTTTAAGTAAAAATGGCAAAACGTGATTGCACCCACGATTATTGCCCTCACCAATATACATTACGTGTAGTTCTCAACATCGCGAGAAACCCTCGCGGCTACATCCTGCGGCCGCCCCTGGATCCTTTTTTTTAAGTGCCGCGACCCTTCATCTGCATAACTAATGGTACTTGCGGTAACTCAGTTGTAACTCATCATGACGAACCACAAATGTAACGTGTATCTTTTACAAAAAACTATTTATTAAGTAATCACTTAACATCGCATGTACGATATCACCGCGCGCTAGACGAATGCGTAAGTTGTCTGCGAAACGAGATATGCCCGTTTGCGCATGACCGGAACCGCTTTTGTCCAGTGTGTGTGTGTCTGCGTGTGCGTGCGCGTGCGTGTGTGTGTGTCTGTGTGAGTTGGGGGTGTGAGTGTGTGTATGCATGTATCATGCATATATACTCCTTTATAACATGTACGATATTACATATAATTTATATTATCACATGCATGACTTAAATAAAATAGGAGAAGCTCAGACGATGATACAGTTATAACACATTTTACAATAAATATAATTTCGTTAAGCTAAGATATGAAGCAAACAGTGTAATTGAACATACATCGGAATTAATAATAAATTGCTATACTTTTTATTCGATATTTTTCCAATATTATACATGTGTAGATTCCTATGTACTTTCTGTTCACATTTAACAAGATTAATATAAACATGTGTAAAAGAATGTTGTTGAATAAATATGAACTATCCTGAAGAATATTCAGTATAATATATACCTTTGTGAATCTAAGTAATGGTATGCATGCAGTCGCATTAACGAAAAAAACCTTTTGTAAACATATTCATATACAGATAACAATTGTTATATGCAATAATATGTAAGTTCTATAGCTGGTATATTAGTTCGTATATACGTTTTTAAAATGTTACGAAAAAATGGTTTAACGGCCTAATACACTACTCGACGGCAACTGCAGAACCTCGACAGCAAAGCAGCAAACTGGGAGCAGAGCCTAATACACAGAGCGCGGCAATCTCCGACGGCATATGCAAATGTGTCACGTGAACTCTTTGTGGATGCTATAAAAGATGGTGGTCCAAAGAATCAATAGTGAGGAAGCGAATTACTCCTACTGTAGTTAGCCTGAAGGTAAAGACAATGCAACTATCGAAGACGAAACTCTTCAGAAGAGAAACAAGTTTGGAGAATTCCATAGGCTTGTCCGTGAACTGGACAGTTACGATGATCGATTTTGTCATGGTTATCAACAGACGACGCTGCTAATTCAGTCGGACACTTTCCTTGCATCCATGTAACTACGTGTTGTTCATATATTTTGTTACATTGGAATATCATTATAAAAACTGTGTTCCTTCTGCAAATCATTTAATGCTGAGCTTCTAATTAGACATGGTATTCACTGGATTACTTATTTTTTTCGAAAATCAAATCAAAATTACCCCAACTTAAACAAAACATATAAAACAATGAATGTGTCATTTTGTTTTACATCGGTATTGGAACACGTGTAATATGACATGTGCAATTTGACGTCACACTAAAACAACAACGCTGTTTGGTCAAAGAATAAATTTGCCGCGCGGCATTTTTTTGAAAATCGTCTGTGCTAATCCAATTAGAGCGATTTTTTTGGCGCTTGCCGTCGAGATTTGCCTTTTTTGAATTTTTTTAAATCACTTTTGTTTCGATTTTGGAAGGTTTACCGTCGAGCAGTTTTGCCGTCGAGCCGTTTGCCGCCGTATGTGTATGTGTAGGCTCTGTGTAATTTGTATGATTTGATCACTGGAGATCAGTGTTTACTGACAGTTCTATTTTCTACATGGCATCATACCAAAATATTATGAATTTATTTACTTATAGAAAAGTTATGTTAACCTTTCCTTGCATTCTTCAGACTGCTCTTTGACTACAGAAAATCGTTAATCAAGCGATGACTTCATACTCTTAAGACAAGAGAACGATCTAACTATGAAATCGGTCACATTTTTGCGGGCAAACGTCTCGTGTTTATAACACCCAAACACAATCTATTGACAGAAAAATCAGCCATAACATGCATAAAGAATGCATAATTTACCCAGTGTGCATAGCATCCACGACTCAGAGAACGCCGGGAATGGCGACGGTGCGTGATCGCATTTTGTCATTTTTATATATTACGACACGTTTTAAATAATTTAGTTGACATTTTCTTTCAATTGTGTTGAGTACAGCGGAAACGTTTTAGAATAACATATATACGTGAAAAGCGCCTACGTGCACGAAATCAAAGTAAGTTAGTACGTAGAAAAAACAGAATCGAGATTTCTTCGCGCGAATTCGCAGTTTTCATATAGTCTATATATATATATATACCTATATATATATATATATATATTTATATATATACATATATATATATATATGTGTGTGTGTGTGTGTATATATATATATATATATAATACATATATAATATATATGTATATGTATTTATGCACATTTCATATTATGCTCACAAAAGTTAACAATACTTGTATAGACCAATCGGCTCATTTGTAACATTTACAATAGAAAACATTTAAAATAAAATAACAACGATTGCAACTTGTTAAGACTTAAGTCGGATACTGGCCAATTAACCATCACTTCTTATGATACCATTCTGTCGGGCCTAATACTGAACAACTATTTTTTAAGATGATAATCTTGACGTTTTATTTCGTTTGTTCACCAGAACAAACATTTGACGTACTAAAGTAGGCCTAGGTTCGCCGTTTCTGTTGGCAGTGTTGCAAAGACTAACGTGCCATTGGCTAGTCCAATGGCATATTTAAAAACAGAAGCCATTGTCATTATTCCATTAATAGATTCGCGTCTTACGTATTGTGTTACGCCATTGATTAATTTATTTGTCCGGTTATGATAGGCCAGCATTTTGGCGCAAATCTGCTCTCTTTCGCTGGCTGACGAACAACATTGTTGACTCGCGGATCGCAAATTCACACACCTGCACGCTTATCACGAACTAATTTTCATTTGGACAAATTCGATTGTTCGGCGTCAAAAGGACAATTTTCGCCGCGATATACAAGTGCGAAAATTGCCCGGAGACGGCGGTGGAAAATAATGGAAGAAACGAAACGGATCCGGGGCACCGTCGATCGACCATCGATCACTCGCGCTGACACCTGTCAACATACGCTCGCGGGGGTCCGTTTCGTTCGCAGGACTGTTAAGCGGCAAGACAATGCAGGAGTTGATCGTATTTCGATTTAACGACCTGTGCTCGATTCGTCGACGAAACAGGCGGGTGTCGACACCGCCGACAGTGAGACTTAGACGTACCGACGTGTCCGTCAGCGCGGGAAGGTGACGCGAGCAGACGACAATTTCACCGTCGGCTTCCAATCAGCTTTGACGGGTCGCGTCGTCTGTGTCGCGAGTGATAGTTCGCGTAGTAAAAATAACTCGGATGTTGAATAGTAACACGTACATACGGAAAAAACGTCGTGTCGTTGTTGCATAATGCATTTATGTTATTTTGAAGACTGGTGTTATATAGAATGGTTTGTTTTTTCCCTTGCGATTGCGCTTCCAGAATGATACTGATGTTTACCAATTTGGCAGGCACTTTCCTAAATCATAATCGCTCCTTTTCCAGATGGGATAGTGATCAATTAATGTCAATGGGGAAGCTTATTCAAAACACTTTTATTTTCAAAATAGCACACTTAAAGTATACGTGTGCACGATCTATAGTCTATATTATATATCGTACATGTTACCCCCTCCTCTCCCACATACGCACATGCACACGCACACGCACACGCACACGCACACGCACACGCACACGCACACGCACACGCACACGCACACGCATGCATACCGTTTTTGACATTGCCACAAGTGCATATTAAAGGACTTATTGATTACACGTTTGTCAAAAACCTGCGTTACATACTAGTTATCGCTACATATATAAGATTACACACACTCGGTGATGCGAACTGCTGATAACGCCACAACAGTCACTGTGATCCGATTGTCGGCAAGTCGACGCATAAACACAGGATGGTGCCTTTAAATTCCAAATGGTTTAGAACAGCTACGCGCGAACGTCGAGAATATTTAATAAACATACTTTGAGAAACTTATTGAGGAAAAATGCGGTAAGAGAATGGTCTACCATCCGTAGGACGTGATCGACACATAAAAAGCCGTTTGTCCCCCATACACAGCCGTCGTTTTTAGCTTCTCTAGTTCCAGCCCAGCATCTTCCATCACCGAGTCAATAAAGATCAAAGCTGGTCTGTCTTGCTCTTAATTCACGCGCTGGTTGCAACAGGGTGGTCTTGGGTGCCATTTCATCCTTATGTCTCCAGCAATGCCCAGCAAACCTCAGACTTCTTTCTTCTTGGTGATTTTGTTCATATCCAACATTGCTCTACAGTTATCCAATGATCTTTCCTGTTAATACTAAATATGGCTCTCAGCATCCTGGTGTAGCACCCACCTACTTACTTACTGGGTGTCTTTGTCAGTGTCCAAGACTCGCATCCGTATAGGAACACAGACTCTCCAGTTGCATGCAGTGTACAGCCACTGCTTGATCTGATATGTGATAGTCTTCCTGATATTTTTGGTTGTAACGCTTACTCGGGAGCAGACGTATTTCAAATTGTATTTCCCAAACAATTCCTTCCGTGGTCATGCTATTTATGTTTTCAAGGTTGAACATTTTCTTTAAAGAATTTTATCTTCATCGTGATCGGGAATACCACGCGCCTTACGAATCGCCGTCATTTTGTCACGGTGGATTAACTCAAATGTTTCTTAGCCTTCTCTCTCTCTCTGTCTCTATTTCATTCACCCTGCCTACCTCCCTCCCTCCTTCCCTCTCTCCTTCCCACCCTCCCTCACTGCCTCCCTCACTGCCTCCCTACCTGCCTCCCTGCCTCCCTGCCTCCCTGCCTCCCTGCCTCCCTGCCTCCCTGCCTCCCTGCCTCCCTGCCTCCCTGCCTCCCTGCCTCCCTGTCTCCCTCCCCTCCCCGCTTCCCCGCCTCCCTCCCTCCGTTCCTCCCACCATCCCTTCCTACGTCACTCCCTCTCTCCCCCTCTCTCTCAGTTCCCCTCTCTCTCTATCTCTCTCCTCCCCCCCCTCTCTCTCTCTCCCCTCTCTCTCCCCCCCCTCTCTCTCTCTCTCTCAGTTCCTCTCCCTCTCTCCCCCCTCTCTCTCTCGTCCTCTCTCTCTCCCTCCCCCCCCTCTCTCTCTCCCTCTCTCTCTCCCTCTCTCCCTCTCGTATGGCCCTTCTTCGACGTTGACTTGCCTTAGTATACATATTGGATCTCCTCGTACTCAGTTTCCCACCCTTTGTTTTGCAGTGTTGCCCATTAGCTGTCTCTTGCGTGCTGCCTTTCATACACCTATATCTAGTTTATATAATCTTCCATCTCTGCTCATGTACCAAAACTTGAACAAGACACGTGTTCGCCTGGTGCATATTTCTATGTTAGATGCCGTGCATCTATATCTATATCGTGACAAACGAAGACGACCATATACAATATGGAAAACCTGCATACTCGACAGCAATATAGAAAAAGCGCATCAACTAGCTCGATTATGTCGTGGAGCTCCCACCGAGTATATAGATTTGCCCACCAAGCATCCAGCTGGTCAGAGAAGAAGAGAATGAACAAGAATAAACTGGCGCCAAACCGTCGACCGTGACCTCCAGTCACACGGCGTACATAAGAAGAAGAGACGTCGGGATGTTGGCTAATACAAATCTCTCGAAGTGGAGCGTATTGACTGCTCCATGTGTCTCTATATGCACCAGCCACTCTATGTAACTATACATCATAGGCGCGGGAACAGGGGGAGGGGAGCAGCTGCCCCCTGGAATTTATCCGGGGAAGACATATGGTTCTGCCCCCCCCCCCTTAAATGTGAGCGTGAATGTTTGTTTTTGTGGCGGCGCGGCGGCGAAAAAATTTCCAAAGCAATCCCCGCCTCCCCACGCCAGTCTTTCGATGTCACACAGTCGAGCCAACAAAAACAGCCAGAAGGTGAAGGAAGGTGTGAAGATATGCGGCGGCGCGCCTGCGAAAATTTGTCAGTGGTGCTGAAGCTCCGGCAGTCCCCCCAATATGAATTTCGTTCCTGCGCCACTGCACTACATGTGACATTTCTGCGAGCAACACTTGCATGATGTATTCACCTAACCAAAATGTTCTCCATAAGCAAATGAGTCCACCAAGAAACAATACAATATTTAGTTTAATCCAATATTTACATATGTTTTGAGAAGTCATGATTTTTGGGGTCAAAAGTTAGACGCCACTAGTCATCGGACGTCTGAGGTATATCTACACAAACGCCTAACTTCGTTGTGTAAAAAAAACCATGGCACTGAAACAGGTCCGTCTGAAAAGATGCATACTCGAAAGCCGTGACCCTGAAACTTATAGCAGCCTGGCCGTGGTTTGATGCCGGGCGGCCCGACGGGCTGACCGGTGGATTTCCGATGCTTGTGTACTCATGGTCTGATTCCTGCCTTAATATAGGGGTCTTCTACCGTGGTAAATAAAACTTGAACAACGAATCAACTTACAACAACCAATGCTACTTTCAACGCTGTAAGTACCGTGAATGTTTCCTTTGTTGTGTAGTCGTATTCCGGATTAATGCAGAAAGATGTTTAGCGATTATTTTACTAAGTGGATGGACATGGCGCGTTTTGATAGTTACGTCATTTCCGTTTCAGTTTTTGTCATACCGCCGCGAGTCGCTACGCTCGTCAATTCATGCGCCAGTTTATTTTCAAATGTTGGGAGGTTTTTAAATACTGTCACAAATCACAAATCCCAGTCATGATCAACAGTTTGTGCAATCAAACTAGAAACAGAACAACATATAAACCCTGATTCCTTCTGCTACTTCTCGGTGACTTCAACAACACTACGCTGTCTAAATATCTTACAAAGTATGAGGAACATATCAAGTATGCTACTAGAAAGGAAAGCACTTTGGATCACTGCTAGAGCATAACCGGGGATGCCTCTCATGCGGTCCCACGTGCGCCAATTGGCTTCTCCGACCATGGTCTACCTTCCTACCGTAAGAAGCTTACAATAGCGAAACCCTGCGTTCGCAATGTCAAGCGCTGGGACCCTGAATCTATTCAGCGTCTCCGAGACTGTTTGGCCAATACAGACTGGAACTCGTTTACACACGCATGCACAGACATTCATGAATGTACTGACACCGTGACGTTTTACATAAGCTTCTGCCAGGATCTGTGCATTCCCAGAAGTTTGTCAAAGTGTTCAGCAATGATAAATAATTCCCCAGATACCTTAAATTCAAGTTGAAAGAGAAAGGGGATGTTTTCAAGAGTGTAAACCGTGCACTATACAATAAGGCCAGGTACAATGTCAAAAGAGCAATACGGGGAGCAAAGTCTGACTACAGGAGAAAGCTGAAAGGTCAGTTCCTTTCCAACGACAACTGCGCTCTCTGGCAGGCCCTGCAGAGTGTTACTAGCTACAAGCAGAAGTCTTCCACTCCTGGCTCTGATTCTGCAACACCGGACAACTTCATTCACAGAATTTCGACGCTTGATTCGGTCAGCCCGCCCGATCTTGCTGTGCCAGTCTCTCTTCCCTTTGCCGTGCAGGAGCACGAGGTGAGGACATTCTTCAAGCAGCAGACCAACAGGAAGGCATCTGGTCCTGACAAAGTTTCCACCTTCACAGTGAAACATTGAGCTGATTAACAGGTTCACGTATTCACGGAAATATTTAATTCCTTGCTCTGACGTCAGTGGTGCTGGAGCGCGTGGTTATCAAGTACCTGAAATCGGTCACCAACTCCAACATGCCACCACTCCAGGTCGCGTACACGGAAAACCGGTCCACTTATGACGCCGTTGCATTGGCCCACTTAGTCTTGCAGCATCTGAATTCTCCGAACACGTATGCAAACATCCTGTTCGTAGATTATAGTTCCGCGTTCAATACGATCGTTCCGCAAATACTCTTCGACAAGCTGCGTCTCCATGTGTTACTGGCTACACGACTTTCCTCTACTCCGACCTCAGGTCGTCAAAATGAATGACATGGTTTCCAAAACTACCATCTTGAACACCGGAACTCCCCAGAGTTGTGTCCTCTCCCCGCTCCTGTAGTCGCTTTTCAAGAACGACTGTGTGTTCCAATGTTTCTCCCAACAGCTAGTGAAGTGTGCAGATGATACCACAGTGAAAGGGCTAGTGAGGAACTCAGGTAAGTCTGAGTACCGCCATATATGGACAGGCTGGTGTCGTGGTGTGACGAAAACAATCTTCAACTGAACGTGTCCAAAACAAGGGAGATTATCGTTGATTTTAAAAAGAAGAAAGCCCCAGTTGCCCCAATAATTGTCAACGGCGAAGCCTTTGAAAGGGTGGACTGCTTCAAATGTATGTAATGTAATACCATCATCTCTAGTGACCTGGGATGGGAGAAAAACACGGATGTAGTCGAGAAGAATGACCAACAAAGGCTCCACTTCCTGTGCCAGCTGAAGAAGTTCGGTCAGAGGCGAGAGATTCTTGTTCAGTTGTACATTCTCCGTGTGTGTGTGTGATTCGGCAACATCAGCCAGCGTCAGAACAAGCTGGACACAGTGGTGAAAACAATATCCAAGATCGTCGGCAGTGATTTCACCACTCTATCAGTTACATTGAGTGAAAGATCCAAGACTAGAGCTCACAATATGATCAGTGACCCGACACACCATCTATTATATTCCAACAACTTCCTTCAGGCGATTCCGGAATATCCGAGCTAAGACAAATCGCTTCAGAGACAGTTGTTTCCCTCTTGCCGTGGCTGCATCATCAGAGATTAAATGGAATGTAATTTTGCCAGGTGTATTTTATTCTTCTTTTATGTGTTAGTTTTAGCTTAGCCTTGCAATTTTAATGGATGTTTTTATAGACAATTTTATATTTTTTTATTAGTTTATTTATTTATTTTATTTTATTGTATGTTTGTAGTATGTGTGATGTGGATGTACATTTCATCACCAAGACACATTCCATTGACATATATTTTATGTTGATCATGACAATAAAGTATATGTATCTGTACGTATGCATTTTGAAACATTCTTTGGTAGTTATATGCAGAACGATATAAACAAGCCAAAAATAATTGTCAGCTAATTTGTTTAACTGATTTCCGAGATATCATGGGACAAAATTTAAAATGTCGGCGATAAGTACACAAGCTAGATATCCTATAAAATAAAACAATTGCCAAAGTTTGCTATGTTTATTATTGAAATCCTGTGAGACTTTCAGCTGTCTTAAGTTAAAAAAAAGTTACTCTTTAAAATAATTAGACCAATACACCCTAGTCTCCCCACGATATATTGCTATGTTGAAGACAGTTATGATGCAGACAAAAATAATGCGAAATTGTCTCCGACATTTATTATGCTGTCGTAATTTATGCAATTTGGTCACTTTTTTAGGTGTCCAAATGTCCATCAAACGTGTATTAACGTTTTCTGGTTATATACCATATAATTACAAAGTATTTTGTAGTGTTATGGTGCGAACAGGTAGAAAGTGTATATATATATATATATACAGTATATATATCAGGTGCGTATCAGGTGCGTATATATATATATGCTGTATATATATATATATATATATATAAACATACATATATGTGTGTATGTATGTACGTATGTATGTATGTATATATATATATATATATATATATATATATATATATATATATATATATATACAGCATATATATATATATACGCACCTGATTTTGGTCATACAAATTTTGAGAACCCAGGTTCGAATCCTGTGCTGCCGCTTTGAATCTCAGGCAAATTCGCTCACTCTACACTACTTCATTTCATTCAGCCGACATATGTAGCTTTAAAAAATGCAAACATTGGTTTTCAGATTCACTATATCATAAAGTTTCAAAAAATGCATAGGTTTGCAAATCTAAAAAAAAATGAACGAAAATACAAATGTTAACATTGTGAACCTGACTAGTAGCGCAGCGGTAAGAGCTCCGGACTCTCGACTGAGCGAACGCGGGTTCGAATCCTGTGCGGCGGTGTCGAATCTTGGGCAATTTCGTTTACTCTATGTTGCTTCAGTTCCTTCAGCTGTATGAATGAGTACCTGGCTATAGACAGTGGTGAACATATGTGTACGAATCGTCTTCGGCGCACTAATTGCAGCGTGGCTGAATACTTCCCAGATAAATCGAGATGGTGTTTGATTGAACAGGTCTGCCAGGGAATAAGGTGTAAAGCGCTCTGAGCACTCCTAAAGACTGGATACTGTGCTATATAAGAACTTACCTGACTTTACATGTGTAAAAGGCCTTTGTGTATGTTGATCGAATGTCTGATCTGGGGATATATTATGGTGCGGGTATTTGAATACTTGCATGAGTAAAACTATATATTAAGATTTGCATTTATTACAGTATAATTGATAAGCATCTTTCCAGGTGATTTATCTACAGAGCCAGGTTTGGCTGAAAGTCAAAGTGGGACACAAGCTAACGCCGGGACACTGAATTGCATTTTCCTGAAGAATGGCACATATATTGTATACTTGTAAAAATACCATAAAAAGGAGTATTACAAAAATTGCACAAGTACATTCGTTTAATTAATAGTTAACCTATAAACTGCACGCAAGTAACACGAGAGACAAATAATATGAACATGTAAAAGACCATAGGCGGATCCAGGGAGCGTGGGGGCATGTACCTCCTAGACCTTTGTAATTTTGCGTGCCCGTAGACCCATTTAATGGGCCCACATGACCGTACCCCTCTAGACCGTTTGAAATGTTCGGCAGCCAGTGGAGGTTTGGTGCCCCCCCAGACTCGCTTTCTGGATCCACACAGGGCTGATGACTGGTGCTCGATTCTTCCTTTTACATTTAAAAATTCGGCACCATATTTTATTCGGCTTAAATACATACACAAATGTTTTATTTACTTTTTTGTTACCCATAAAACATCAATAATGCAGTTCTCTGTAGTCGACTGTACGGCAATTAAATGGAGCTACTACTACAAGAAACTCCTATCCCAAGGTGGCGCCACCGTCGATAATCTTCGATTCAGTGTCGCCATCTGGGGAATTGATTAACACTTTTCTGGAGCTACACTCTAGTGGATTGTTTTAAACTAACACTCGGACAGAATAAATATGGTCAGAAGTCACGTGTAAAAATGGCGATGGACGGAACTCGTGTGAAACATGTTGTTGTTGATTCTGGTGGATTTATTCGAAATGCTCCTATCAAGGTGATTGTTTTCCAAACAGAAATAGGAACTGAATGAATTGTGTATCTGTGCATGTTGGCTGTGTAGTAGAACATACTACAGTAGTAGTTTAACACTAAGTTATTCGGCGCACTATTATTTATACCTACAACACGTGCGGATACATCATCATGATACACTGATAGTGATACAGGTCAAAAGACAAAATGGCGACCGATCCAAAACAGCGACATGCCGACAACCAAAACGGCGACAGATCCAAAATGGTGACAAACCAAAACGGCGACAACCAAAACAACGACAGACCAAAACGGCGACACACTAAAACGGCGACAGATCCAAAACATCGACAGACCAAAACTATAATAAATTATAAATGCAAAGCCATAACATAAGGCATAAACCATAACGGCGAAACGGCGGCAACAAGCCAAAACATTTTTATTGTCAGTACAGTTGACATATTCCACCGACGATGCCTCCGGTTCATATTGGGGGGGAGTCGGATGTTTCGAACAATTCATTCGCGACCTGCTTGCATTCGCGTGGGCCGAATCAACCGTTTCTGTAACCGGTGTCGGCGATGAAGTGGGCCGAGCCCCCCGTCCTGCTTCTGTTTAGAAATCTGACTTTTGCGACCTTAGTTGCTGCAGAAGTCGAAGTATTTTATTTGATAAATGTTTAAATAATTCTTATATTGCATGCAACTATTTTGACTTGCATATTTTTGGTAAATGTGTCATGAATTATTAGACATTTACATGTAATGTTTCAATGTATAGCTTGCAATAATAATTATATTTATTCTGGAAAGGAGACACCTTCGTCATCATCATACAACCCTTGAAAAATTGTTACAATAGAGATGTAGAATAACACCTCCATTAATGCATCTTTGAAAAGTGTGTCACGCATTTTTCCTGTTCAATCACAATCAACTACATAAAGGGAGTGAGCACATCACGCTCACTCCATGTGCTCTGTTACCGTGTTTGTTTAGCTTACTGCTAGGATACATTGCAACAAACAAACAAATATCACACATACAAGCAATCCAGGTAAGAGTGCGAGTTCAAACCAACAAACAATAAAGAGGTGGTAGGTAATTTATTGCGAAACATCAAAAACAATCTTCAAGCGCAACAGGCTGAATCAAACACAGTGGGCTGAGGCAGGACTAAGGCGACTGCTGCTTTGATAATTATCAATGGACCAAAACATCCGACACCGCCCGTCGAATTTTCGGTGAAGTTGGCCGAAACATCCATTGGCGTGGGCCAAAACATCCGACTCTACATAGCGGGTTTTTGTTACGTGGGCTGAACCATCTGTCGGCGTGGGCCGAAACATCCGGGCCAAACCATCCGTCTCCGTGGGCCGAACACGTCGGGGGCTGAACCATCCGGGACCTATATTGGGCATATCATGGAGAGAGCACATCACCAGTGAAGAAGTGATGAGGGCAGGTCTGGATAGCCTGCATGACATAGTTAATTAATTAACGTGATTGGACAACTGACAAATGATGTCATTAAAGTTATCCAATGGAGTTAATTCCAAGAGGTACATCCTAAACGGCCCTCAGCGATGTTAAGACGACTAAACGATGTTGCTACAAATCTGCGATTTTGAGGGAATATAAGTGACTTTGTGTGGTCATTTCGCTTATCGACACTGAATATATCGTGAAAGAACAAAAGAAATGGGCACACGAACTAGCTACAAGGCAGCAATTTTGGCAAATTTTGGGCGATGTGGCATAATAAAACGGTGAGGCAGCCCACCTCACTTGTCATATACCAGGGGAAACATTGCTATCTTATGTTAACCGGATGTAAACAGCTGCCATTTACATTCACCGCGTTCAGCAAGTTTCCTATTCGACGGTCATAGGGAATATTTAGCAGCTTGTGATAAAATGGTACCTTATTGTCTTATTTTGTTTTATTCCATCACAAAACCCAACTAGCATAATATAGACAGCATACATTAATTCACATAATCACAGCTAGTCCGATGGGACTGCTCCACTAAACATGGACTAGCGCGATCACTGAAACTACTCGTCCGGGACGATTGGACTGGCTTTATTTCGCAGCCTGAGTGCTTTGTTACCAGTGATTTTTGTTATTGATCATTCATTTTTTATTCACTTTTGAACTCGGTCAGAATGAGTAATCTTGCAAGACAACAATAATAACCATATATAGCATTATATACTGATCAAAACTGAGTGCATGGACATGTGTAAGTGGGTAGGGCAAGGCACAGGGCTAGTGCATGGACATGTGTAAGTGGGTAGGGCAAGGCACAGGGCTAGTGCATGGACATGTGTAAGTGGGTAGGGCAAGGCACAGGGCTAGTGCATGGACATGTGTAAGTGGGTAGGGCAAGGCACAGGGCTAGTGCATGGACATGTGTAAGTGGGTAGGGCAAGGCACAGGGCTAGTGCTGAAAAGTGGTTGAATTGATAACATTGTTACTTTTAGTTTTTGTCACCAGTCTTTGGTTTGAACCAAGTACATTCTGATGACAAAGCGAGCTCCAAACCATGGAAACCACCTTGACTGTCATCTTTGAGAATCAATGGCAAGTTAGACGCAAGGTTTTCTGTTGTACAGGACATTGGAGAGAATATTTACACAGTGCCCGACATCGTGAAAGAAATCCGAGATGCGACGACCAGGGCTCGTCTTCAGGTGTTGCCGTATGAGCTTCACTTCAAGCAGCCATCGACTGAGGCCATCCAGTGTGGTGAGTGTACCAAGGTAGTTGTCATATCTACTGAGGCCATCCAGTGTGGTGAGTGTACCAAGGTAGTTGTCATATCGACTGAGGCCATCCAGTGTGGTGAGTGTACCAAGGTAGTTGTCATATCTACTGAGGCCATCCAGTGTGGTGAGTGTACCAAGGTAGTTGTCATATCGACTGAGGCCATCCAGTGTGGTGAGTGTACCAAGGTAGTTGTCATATCGACTGAGGCCATCCAGTGTGGTGAGTGTACCAAGGTAGTTGTCATATCTACTGAGGCCATCCAGTGTGGTGAGTGTACCAAGGTAGTTGTCATATCGACTGAGGCCATCCAGTGTGGTGAGTGTACCAAGGTAGTTGCCATATCGACTGAGGCCATCCAGTGTGGTGAGTGTACCAAGGTAGTTGTCATATCGACTGAGGCCATCCAGTGTGGTGAGTGTACCAAGGTAGTTGTCATATCTACTGAGGCCATCCAGTGTGGTGAGTGTACCAAGGTAGTTGTCATATCTACTGAGGCCATCCAGTGTGGTGAGTGTACCAAGGTAGTTGTCATATCGACTGAGGCCATCCAGTGTGGTGAGTGTACCAAGGTAGTTGTCATATCGACTGAGGCCATCCAGTGTGGTGAGTGTACCAAGGTAGTTGTCATATCGACTGAGGCCATCCAGTGTGGTGAGTGTACCAAGGTAGTTGTCATATCGACTGAGGCCATCCAGTGTGGTGAGTGTACCAAGGTAGTTGTCATATCTACTGAGGCCATCCAGTGTGGTGAGTGTACCAAGGTAGTTGTCATATCTACTGAGGCCATCCAGTGTGGTGAGTGTACCAAGGTAGTTGTCATATCTACAACCTCATACTTCTAAGTTGTAATATTGCCCTATGTATGTACAGTTTTCTGTTTAATTTTTACATTCAGTTTCAAGATGTTTATTTTTAGTCGGGGTGCAAGTTGGCTTTAGCTGACAGGTAGTCCGTCGGACTGGCCTACTCAGAAACAACTAGTTCATTGCTGGTCCTTAAAAATAAATGTGCCGGGTACCATCATACTATTGTATTATATACATTCATGTATATATGTGAATTATGGACCAGTAACATTAAAAATGGCTTTATTTCATATAGAAAACAAGCTATTTCAAATAACTGTTCAACTAAATGTGTCATTAATAGAAACTAATGCATGTGATTTCGTAGGTCCAATTGCAAAGTCATCAGAATAAACAACTTTAGTTTAATCAGGGGCAGTAAACACCAGTGGTGGACAAGGCGATGCCAGCAGAATTTGAAGCCTGATACCGACGGCAACAAAGGACCGACATTGTCGGACTAAGTTGCATCATTTGGCTTATACGTTTTATTTGCGTTTCCTTTCCCAAAGCCGACAACTGAACAGTCAGTAACATTGCTGGTATGGGAATAACGTAACTATGATGGGATAGCATGTAACAATGTCTGCAACCAGCACATGTGTGTTTGTCCATGTCGCTCATCACTCATGGTCGCTAGGTGGCACTACTATCCTAACCAGATGTAAACAGTGGCAATTTACATTCTCCGCATTCAGCAAGTTGCCTATTTGACGGTTGTACAGAATATTTAGCTGCGTGTGATAAAATGCTACCTTATTGTCTTGTTTTGTTTTATTCCATCACGACACCCAACTAGCTTATACACAGCATAAATTAATTCACATAATCAGAGATAGTCCGATGGGTCTGCTCCTCTAAACATGTAGTAGTCCGGTCACTGAAACTACTCATCTAGGGCGCTCGGGCGGAATTTATTTTGCAGCCTGTCAAGTGCTTGAAAAATTCTGTAACTGCCTGCATTGAGGTTCTTTTATCAGTGCAACAATGTCAAGTAAGCAGATGGAAATGTATTGAAATTTGTAAATATTTGTTGAAAGTTTGTAGTGTTAACAAAGTTGAGAAACATTTCAGTGAGGGAGTTTTCAAAGAAGACCGGAGACTACCCGAGTCTGTCGGCCATGGACATCCACGTGATGGCCCTGGTGTATCAGCTGGAGAAAGATCATGTCGGCACAGACCACATCCGCACCGCTCCAGAGAGAAAGGTCAGACTTGATTTTGAGAAGATTACTTACAAGTAAGGGATCATCTCAGAATGTCGATGTCTGATATCAGACAAAATTACTTTTGTTTGGGGGGTCAGTGGTACACAGTTGTTGGGCATGTCTACTCAGTACGTCATGTCTCTGACTAGTACTAATAACTTAGTGCTGGTTAGTGTCACAAGAAAATCCCTAGTAAACATTTTTAACCTACAAAACTTGTTAAATGTTGGACTTGTCAACTGTGAAGACTGCGACGTGTGACTTCAGGTGACATGGACAGCCACGGCCAGACCCCTGGAGAAGTCGACAGACATTGCTGGCTTCTACATGAAGACTGGGGTAACTGTCTACGCTCCCACTACACTAGTCTGTAGCAGTTCTTCAGTTGTTCCTGTTGTTAAATTACACTGATAGACTTTGACTTGATGTGTCACTTTAAAGACCCAGTGATGCTGGCAAATGCTACCATCATCTGTTATTTCTAGTTCCTTAAATATTTCTGTACAATTTCCTGTATTGAAAACAGAGTTTTATATCATATTATATAACATATCCAAGGTAAATCTGGATAGGATACATAATTAATAAAAAAATAAAAAAAACTGTTTTAAGCCATGCCGTGAGTACAACAGAACATTGTTCTCTGCACTGTCCTGTTTAGGGTAAGACGTCACAGACGACATCAGAAAGTCAAGGAAGTGACCCGGCTGTCACATCAGATGTGTCATCGCGACTGGACAACATGAATCTAAGTGACGAGAAGACGATGCCTTCAACAGACGGGGGACCATCTCAAAGTGGGGAGAAGATGACACGTAGTGAAGACTGCGAGACTGTGAGGGGAGGTGACATCACAGAAGAGGTAGACTTTAGTGGACCTTGTGACACGAACACGACGGACCAGACAAATGTTGTTCAGGTAGAAATAGTTAGCACCGGCGACGATACCGTCGAAAAGAACACAAATCCACTCACAGATGGCACCACCGGTGAGTTGCGAGGTCAATTGAGCGAAGGCGACGTCTTACCAGCGGAGAGTCTACAAGAGAGTGATGACGATGATGACAGTGGAGTTGATGACGATGATGATGGGTGGATTACACCGAGTAACATCAGCTCAGTTAAGCAGTCGATGGGAGAATACGAGGCAGACGACATGGGGCGGGTCGATGTTGGTTGTCTCACCACAGACTTCGCAATGCAGGTTAGTTGGTGTATTCTGGTGAGAGCACAAATTGTACGTTCAGTGGTTTTTTGCCATTTTAACAAAAACCTGATCAAATGTATGTTGAAAATGTTTTTATTTGCACATCAAAAGTATCATAGTTTGCAAATGGGACCTTGTCACTGTTCATAAACTATTTGTCAGGGTGCAAAAATCCTTGAAAGCGGACACTGTCTTGAGATCACTCGCTGTCCCTGACTCGCAGAAATAGCTGTCCAAGTCTTGTCCCATTACTTTTGTGATTTTGGCAGAAATGCAGGGTTCAAATTTAGTGGGGGCCTACTGGCTGCTAGATTCACTGCCGGGCCCCTAATATTCGAAGTCTAAAGTCCAGACTGGCCCGCCCATTAAAATTGAGGCATTTAAATCTCTGTCATGACATGATTAATCCAATCAAGATCGTGAAAATCTGTGACAGATACAAAATGGAGCCTCCGTACAATCAAACATGACAGGAAGACAGCAATCCTATGATTGGCCCATTAATTTTGGCCAATGAAAACTTTTGTATTATTTTTATAGTTAATCATGCACAAATCATGGAGTCGTATGAACAAACCATTTAATTATCCCTGGGGTAACTGCAAGTGATTTAGATGTGTGTATATGGCAGAAACATGCAAGAGCAGTTTTGTCAAAAAATACCATTTCACAAACACCATGGAGCATGTTGCCTGAGTGTTTGCTTACTGAATTACGGGTTGTTTGTTGCAGAATGTGCTCCTCCAGATGGGACTGAATGTCATCTCTGTTGACGGCATGTTGATCCGAAGAGCCAAGAGCTACGTCCTACGTTGTTTCGCCTGTTTCAAGTATGTGCTTACTATACAGAGATACTTGTACTTTTAATTGACAGGCCCATTGTTAGACATTACCACCAATGGGAGTTTAGAGAATGAGATCCCAGCTCGGTGAGTGCATGACAGGTTTCTCCATTTCCCTGCGAGGGATCTTTTACTTCCCCTGGCAGAGACACATAGATTGAAGGCTAATAGTGTCTCTTCCGATTTGACCACCGTGCTCTGATACTGTCCCAATCCCTCCAGAACAGAGGCAACCTGAAATAACCTACGTTCAAAATATATGCTGACCCGGTGGTCACTGACTACCTATTTGCCGTCGGTTCAATAACTTTTGAGTTACTGGTCCGTGTGACTGGTTACTTTTCTGAGGAAATGTTACGGTTCCATGTATATACATCATTTTATAGTAAAAACTCGTCACCGGAAGATGTTACAAACATGTGTTTCACAATCATTATTACCCAATTTCCTTTATCGTGAAACATGGCGCTCATGAAACACGTTATAGTGATTTTTATAGCCGAAAAAGCACATGAAACGAACGTATGGTAATCTACTAACTTAGATAAATCAAAATTAGGTGTTTTCACTGGTGGCGCTATCATCATGCCAAAACTGACTAAACTCTTGTGATTTTTTGGAAAAACCGCCTATACCAAAATCTGCCAAGGGAAAACCGTTAGAAAAATGCAAAAAGATCAAGCAGCTGTAGACGTTCGGTATTAGTACAGCATGACACATCAGAGGGACATAGTCTGGCAGCTGAACAATAGAATATAGTGAAGAATGCTCCCACAAGAACATCAGATGCTGAAAAGTCCATCCAATCCATGAATGTTTCTTTGAGAAGTCAGATATGCTATTTAGTAACGAACATGCAATAACACTCCATAGCCGTCTGTTTCGTGACTTCTATTGGATAACGGAATTGGATGTCAAGAAAGGACTAGTTGTAGAAGAGGCTTGTAGGAATGGCAAGTCCTGCAGAGACACCACGTAATGAAGTATGCTGTTGTTGCAGTCAAACAAAAGAAGGTTAAGTTAAAAGGTTGAATGGTGGAAATAACCAGTGTAATCTTTGTAACAGTTTTGTGCTTTAAATTTATAGGATCACAATACTAGCATATCCACGACATATCATGGCCAATCCTTAACTCTGTATGTTTAACAAATTATCGTGTTAATACCTAGCAAAGAATACATTATACCAACGTTTGCTGATATTTAAATAATGGTACTCTAACAAGACAAAAATCAGTTGACCAATCTCTTCTTTTTAGTTTTTTTAACCAGACAAAACTCAAAAGCATTGCACTAACCTGAACAAATTTCTCGAGGATGCCGTGTCACTTTGTGATAAAAAAATGCTATTTCAGATATAATTTGTCAGAGGTTGTAGGTAACCTCTTAACTTAACTGATTTATGTTGCAGAATTACAACAAATATGACGAAAGAATTCTGTTTTCACTGCGGCAACAAGACACTGCAGAAAGTGTCGGTGACAGTCAACAGGGACGGATCTGTCGAATACTTCCTGTCAAAGAGACGTCCAATCAGCACGCGCGGCATGAAGGTTCGTCTGAGTTTGTCTGTTTCTCTCGTATCACTATCATATTTCCACGATCAGCTACAAGGCACTGAAAACTGTCTTTACAGATTCTACCAAAGATTTACCTCTAAAAGGTTTGCTGCAATTTGATGTTATTAAACATACATTTAGTATGTTGAAAAATGATTTTCTATACTTTATGTATTCTAATTTATAGATTACAATACAATCTAATTGCCACATGGTTTGGCAATATCTTAAAAGTGCAGTGTTTAATTTAGCATTCTTTACCATTTGTATGATCAAAACTTGATGATCTACACATTCCAGAGTACGAGATAGTGGTGTACTTGATCTACACACTCCAGAGTACGAGATAGTGGTGTACTTGATCTACACATTTCAGAGTACGAGATAGTGGTGTACTTGATCTACACATTCGATAGTACGAGATAGTGGTGTACTTGATCTACACATTCGAGAGTACGAGATAGTGGTGTACTTGATCTACACACTCCAGAGTACGAGATAGTGGTGTACTTGATCTACACATTCGAGAGTACGAGATAGTGATGTACTTGATCTACACACTCCAGAATACGAGATAGTGGTGTACTTGATCTACACACTCCAGAGTACGAGATAGTGGTGTACTTGATCTACACACTCCAGAGTACGAGATAGTGGTGTACTTGATCTACACATTCCAGAGTACGAGATAGTGGTGTACTTGATCTACACACTCCAAAGTACGAGATAGCGGGTGTACTTGATCTACACATTCCAGAGTACGAGATAGTGGTGTACTTGATCTACACACTCCAAAGTACGAGATAGCGGGTGTACTTGATCTACACACTCCAGAGTACGAGATAGTGGTGTACTTGATCTACACATTCCAGAGTACGAGATAGTGGTGTACTTGATCTACACACTCCAAAGTACGAGATAGTGGTGTACTTGATCTACACACTCCAGAGTACGAGATAGTGGTGTACTTGATCTACACATTCGAGAGTACGAGATAGTGATGTACTTGATCTACACACTCCAGAAT
The DNA here is from genome assembly GCA_963995525.1 of Escarpia spicata. Lineage (NCBI taxonomy): Eukaryota > Metazoa > Annelida > Polychaeta > Sabellida > Siboglinidae > Escarpia > Escarpia spicata. Next base: position 10,732,169 of record OZ023214.1, on the reverse strand, counting down.
ACGAGATAGTGGTGTACTTGATCTACACACTCCAGAGTACGAGATAGTGATGTACTTGATCTACACATTCCAGAGTACGAGATAGTGGTGTACTTGATCTACACACTCCAGAGTACGAGATAGTGGTGTACTTGATCTACACACTCCAGAGACCGAGATAGTGGTGTACTTGATCTACACACTCCAGAGTACGAGATAGTGGTGTACTTGATCTACACATGCAGTAATATTCTTTGAGACATGCCATACGTTATTTAGGGATCATCTCACAAGTTCGCAGATTTCCAAAATTATTTTCGTTATTCTCACGCCATATTGTTTGTGGGGGGTAAACCAGTTCTAAACGTGTAATTTTTGGCAAACTTAAGGACCATCCCTTAAACAACAGGTACAATCAAATCTTGCTTTACGGTCACCTCTGTAATACAGCCACCTTGCAATTAGGGTCACCGTGGGATAAATCAGATTTGTTCCATATACACTAAAATGAGTACCAGTGATACGGCCACCTCACTTATCAGGTCACTTTTGTCCAGTCTCACGAATGACCTTAATAGGGAGGTTTGTTTGTTGAAATCGCTGGTAATTGTGGTTTTTAGTTCTCGCTGCCAATGCCTCGAGGTGGGAAACACGCTCACAACCCGATCCTGTGCGAGGACCAGAGCGAGCCACATCAACGACCTCGACGCAAGGACAAATATCATGTCCTCGACCCAAACGTCAATGCGTCCGTGTCACCGTTTGCGTCGATCGACACAGCAAGTCGGGCTGCACTCACTGGGGTGCGGGACTTCAAGCATGCCTACCGCAACAGACGGAATCCAAACGAGACCGGCAAACGCACGGGACGGAGGAAGTAGATTGTGTCGGAGTTGTAGGGCAACTACTGGGTGTACTGTGTATGTGAGCAACTGCAGATTAAAATCAGTTCAGAGGTTTATTGGTTTGTGTGTGCCATGGTACAGACTAGTGTGACCATGGGAAAAATGTACAGTCAATTATCCACCTATTTCTTATATTATAATATTTTATTCCAAAGTGCTCGTGTTTGCAAGTTCACAAACCTATTTTCCTATTGAAGACGGGCTGTGTTTTTACTTCCGACTTCACCACTGGTAAACGTGATGGTGTATGGGTCATGAACTCTTACTTAAGGTAACTGTTAGTGCAATAGAACGCAGCATCATGATTCCCACTCACAATAAGCAGTTGTCGTGAAACGTGTTAAAAGTAGGCAGTCTGTTCCTAGTTTTTCATTTATTAATTAATACGATGTTCTTAAGCCAGTAATAACTATGTTTGATGGTATACTGCCAGCCAAATTATGTTTAGTAAGCCTATAACAATGTTCACAATTTGGTACGACCCTGATGTTCAGCACAGTCGCAGTGTTCCCAACTTCCCACATTCGAGAGAGACAACAAATTCAATAAATTTCCTGTTAATAAGCACCACCTAGCTGATTTTGTGTAACGGAACAGTCTCACTTTTAAACTGGAAGCATCATTTGATCACATCATTCATCTAAACCAATCCCTTGTGCCTCCACAGTACTGGCAATAGTTGTCATATGAATACAGGTTAATGTGTGACAGTATGAATACACATGCTCCAGGGTTGAGGTCTGGTACATTTTCCAAGTATACTTCGGTCATAATGATCAAAACTAGTTATTATTAATTGTAGATACAATCAGGATGGGCATTTAGTGTTGTGGATCACACATTTGTAAAGAAGTATTACTTTGTATTCTGGTTATATACTTGAATAATTGAAGAATAAAGTACTGTTACTTGTCATTTCAAAAATCTGAGTACAAGTACTGACAAAATGTACAGAATTACAAGTACTTGATCCGCACTTGTGTATTCAACATGGACATGACTACCTATCTATCACTCCGTGACAACAAATCGTAACAAGAACACAATTAAAAGACTTAGTTTTATTTATTTTTCATAACAACTTTGACAATTACATATCATAAATGCATAAAATAATTTATTGTACATTTTCCGTACTTACAATGGTTGCGATTCGCAGCCGTCACACCAGATGGCGGTTTTAAAATACTGGGTTATATGCATTCATCGACATACACCAGAAGGCCACGAAGACTTCACTACACAGATGTGTCTACGGACACATAGCAGAAGCAGAGGAAATGCTCGAGTCTTTCGATACATATTTGTTACGCGATGCTCATTATCATGGCGATATCCACGTATAGACAACAAACAGTCGTCGCCACGTGTGGGTGTTACTAGATGACAGGTTATTGCTCTCCCACGGCTGTACTGATGTCTACCCCATTCACCACTGCAAATCAACGTTTCTTGTCTATACTGATGCAACACTTCTGGTCATGTGACCCTGACTGAATCAGTAGGGGACGCCACCAGTACCAACGGTGGTGCTTGCGGCAGATTGAGTATCGGATGTGTGTGACTGGACTGTTGATGTCATATGCACAAGACAGGATCAGCACTTCAATATGGCCGAAAATAAAACAGGAAAATTTGCCAAACGTAACAAATATAAATTTATGCAAATGTACTTAAAATAGTCAGTTTATAATGGATATTGTCAAATTTCCACCACTTATCTCAACTGGGATGCATACGAATCTAAATGGAATTTTTTGGCGAAAGTTTTCAGTTTTAGGCTGTTGTACACAAACAAAAGACATCTGCACAATACGCTCATTCTATATGCGGTTTCATTGTCATGGCAACACAATACCACCCGCAAAATAATGTATACACCTATGATACAGGGCACAGTAGAAGAATGGCATGTAGAATGACTGCTCTCATATCGGCCCCACTGTTGATCAAACTTTATAGCAGCTTGGACTAGAAAGCCCCAGCAAGAACCACCTGCACAGTATGGCACAATCTTTGAAATGTCGGCTGTTTTGGACTGACACATCTTCTTTGGGGGAAATATACTATATTTCTGGGTCACATTATCTCGAGCAGTCTTGGTAATGTGCCAATGCGAGCTTCCATTTTAACAACTACATACGATGCCATAATACTGATGTTAAGAGTATAATTCCTGCGAGATGATAGCAGCTATGTGTGGCTTCTTCACAACATTTACTAGTGCCACGAACACTGTTACTGTCGTACAGTGATCGAACCAATTGTGCCCATCACTGAGGCTGCAATTAATAGATCTAGGAATATAAAATGTCTATGTACAATGTACGAGACATATCAAGACTACATTTGGCATTATCATCAAGGGTTATTCAAAACATTACAACTGTCAACTTCACACAAACACGAGATACCCTCAATTGTACACAACGAGATCAATGCAGCAAGACGTCTATTATGTCACAAGTAATTTGTCGCCTGCATCATATCGTGACAACTGCGTCGACTTGTGTCACAGTCACACCTTTTCACGTTAACTTGTTTCATCACCAAGACTGAAACAATTAGAGTATATAATCGTAAAGATAAGATAGTGGTTCAATGTTGAGGTTGTACATTAATTCGAAAACAGACAATTACCTCACGTACTATCATACTCTGCTGCCTTCGCAGACATTCATTGACACGTCTTCCACACCCGTGCGTCTTGCAGCTCTGCGTTTCACGATGCGGAAATTACAGTTATGCATCGACTACAACGCCATCTGACCTGAAACATTTGGTCAACAATCTCTGCTTTGCGACGTCAATATCACAATTATAATAATAAATAAAGCATAACTAAAACCGGACAAAATCAACAGGTACTTACGACTGCTATGGCAAACACATCACCTCTGCTCTCGTCTTTGCAAACGGTCTCGTGAAACATTGTATATATGTGCAGTAGGTCAGTTCCTACTGCACATATCTGACAGTCTGCCAGTAATCTTCTTCATAGTTACGCTTCAAAGATACCTTGTTTGTTTTGAAAATGCTCATGAATCCAAAAGACGAGTTCATCCACTTGAATTACATGTACACAGCTACATGCATGCATATACGTGCAAATATATTTTGGTGACGGTTACAATTGAAGTGGTCATCTGTTCAATATGTTTATTTAGCAAAAAAACTATTTACTGCATTCAACTCAAAATACCCAGCTTATCAACTTTACCATGCAGAAGTAGTTCTTTTCATAATACCAAAGCAAATAGCGATGGTTTTGTTATAAAATTATTATCTCCATGCCCAGAATCATCAATCTAACAAACAAGTATCACTTGCTGGCTACAGAATCAACATTAGAGCATCACATTTTCAGCTTTCACATGTACCTCAAACTATAGCATTTTATATAATAGGAAACAGAAATCCGAGACACCACCACTAAAGCCACTTAAACTGCCGATGTCCGAATATAATATTCAAGACGATGTACTGTATTCTGCAATCACAATCCTAACACCTTATTTTAATATGGCTTGCTTCAAACTGGAAAACCAGGATGGATATGAATTCTGGTAGCTCAAGTTTCTTTATTACTTACAGATTATGTGGCACATGAATACTGGGAAAAGGCATAACTTAAGGGATGCACCAGTAACTTCCATCATGGATAAGTTACATATATTCACTTATCTTATTTACAAACAAGAACACAGAGAATTGTACAACAAAATACCTCAACAAAATCGGAATAAAACTGGATGGCTCCAAAGGATTGACCACTAAAATGTACATCATTATATAAAAGAGGCTCCCTCTTAAACATGTCCTTCCAATAGTATTACGATCGTGTCCGATGAAATATATCGCCTCGATACGCAATCAAAATAGCCGACTTCGGAAAGAAACCAAAATGGCAGTTCATGGGACAGAAGCGTCAAAAGTACGACAACTGTCGAGAAATAATTAGTTCTCGCAATACTGTCACCTTAACCTATTAATAAAAACGCATTTGTAACACCGTTGTCTACCAGCCTTGTACACAAGTTGATCTCATCTTTCAGCTACCTACTTTTGGCACCAGGCAGAAGATTAGTAAACAGAGCGTGTCACCTGACAGCCTAAAGTCACGCTTCTTACTGTCGGTATCAAAACACTAGCGTTCACAGCAAGACAAACAAACTCAAAGCCAGGACTGCTGCCGAGTGTTCCCGACACAGATATGACGAACTGACTATCATACATTAACATTCAAAACTGTGGCTTGCTATCAAGCCTTTGGGTTACAGCGTGTGTGTGTGATATTGAGTAGAAACACAACGCGACAAGTTCCCGCAGTGTTTCGGCACTACAAAGCCGCAATCTCGTCATCCGAGAATCTAGGAATCCAACAAATTAACTTGACTAATTGGTGTCATCATGGCGAGTGTCTATGAGATGACAGTTAATGACATTGATCATTCTCATTTTGCCAGTGACAACACAAGTTTCTGTAACGCACACGTCACAAGTAATCGTCGAATATGGTCCAAGGCAGTCCACCAGGGGGCATTACATCACAGTGGATGTAAGATCACAAGACATATACAACACAATCAGAGCCAGAATCGGTGCTGACACAAAACAGAAGCGTCACTGACACGGCTAAGACACGGGTTAAGTCGACGAGTGATATCTGCTGTGATGGGGGCGCCGTCTCAAGGCTGGCCTTGACCTTGGCAGTGAGGCGTGAGGGCCTGGCAGGGGGTAGTTCACTCGCTCCAATGGGTGCTGTCATTCCGAATCCGATTTCATCCAGTTGTAGTTGAGACGGAAGCACGCTGGCAACAAGAAAATGTAGATGATCAGTGACTGATGGAACCAGATGTAATCAATTTAATGTTATTCACATGATCACTTCACTGTCTGTGATGAATTTTCTTATCAACCAAGGGATGGTTTCAAAACATCAATGTTCAACACTACACAAACATGGTTTCAACCGTAGATGTATTAGGCCTGGTATATAAAGTTTGCAGTTTGTTTATGACAACATTTTCATTGAATTCTTTTCATGGTATACATTGTTGTTTCCTCAGTATGTTAGAATGTTGTTACTTGTGTGATATTATAGCGAGTCTAACTTGTAATCCTTCACTAGCAAGTGTCTCGGAATGAGTTGCAAATGTGTGGAAAACTACATAAAGGATTGTACTACTTTCTACTGCACAGGTAGACCGACTGGACAGTCAACAAACTGTTCTCACCGATATGTGAGATGCGATCCATCGTCGACTCCTTGCAGGTGGAGCCACGGTGTCCGGCGTTGCCGCAGTTACAACACATCGCCTTCTTGTTTGCCTTGCTATTCGCAGACACCATCAGGTGCGCCGCTTGATGGTTTGCCACTGGCATCGCTGGCGTTGCGACGTACTGCACACAACTGACGAGCACCGGCTGCTGCGGTGTGCTGCCCTGACTGGCAGTGTTGCCATTTGGTGGCAGCACTGAGGCATAGTTCGCCTGGTTTGTGTAGAGGACTTCGGGGGAGTAGCCGTTGGGAAGGTTGTAGGAGGGGTGCACCTGTAGGTAGGACATGCTGGGGTTGATGAGACCGTTGGAGGTGGCAGGGGGTATGAACCCCATGTGGTATGCCCCAGGATAGATGGCGCCATGGGGTGGCCACATTGGGGGGTAGCTGTACTGGTAGCTAGAGGTCACCACTGGCACTTGTTGTGCGCATGACGAACATGAGCACAGGGGTGCATCGGTGTCGCCGCCTGTGTTCGTGTTGGCGGGTGGAGGCAGCGTCGTCGGGATGCGGGGGGCCGGCGAGCCAGAGGGCGCTGGTGATTGTGTAGGGGTGAGGGAGACAGTCGGGTACGGCATGGCGTTGTTGAATCCTGGACTGCTGTAGCTGACTGTGTTGTTATTGCATGAGCTGCTTGCCGTGTGGTACATCATGTAAGATACACTGGTCGGCTCCGACGCAGTGCTTACCGATGCACCTTTGATCTCATACGCAACACCAGGGGGCACCACTGCCTCCGGTGGTGCCACCTGAAGGCTGTTCGGTCGCGGTGGCATGTTTGATGCAATCATCTGCGAGTTGACCCCGGGATGATAGATGAGCTGCGGCCTCAGCTTGTTGCCCTCGGGTGTTGCCGTAGCAACGCTCATCGTCGTGGTAACAGAGCTGGTCGTCGCTGTACAGCTACAGCCCGTCAACAAAATGTTGCTCGGCATGTTCATCTTTGCATCTGTCGCCAGACTTGGCCACGAGGTACCGTCACTCGCTATTGTATTGCCGCAACTAACCAGCGTCATCGCTGATGTCTTCGGCAAGTAGCTGCTCATCAGCTTTGCACCCGGTTGCCGTGGCGCCCGCATCATGTGCGGTGGAGGCATCCGGGTCGATGGGAACATCCCCTGTGAGATGTGGGGCTGGCAGAAGGGGTGCGTCTCGATCGTCGTTGGGCCGAGGGGTCTCTTGCCCGCCGGGAAAGGCAGCACGGGGGGCATGTCGAGAGCCTGGCGGACGTCCACTGGCGCATTGTGGACAAAGCTGCTGTTGATCACCTGCGGGTGTGGTGCTGCCACCGGTATGTGCAGTGGCACGTGGTATGTCGTAGGTGGCGCCGGTGGTCGTGACGAGTTGAACGACGCGGAGAGTTTTCGAGCACCACCGAGGTCATTAGTTGACATGCTCATCGTAGGGGGCGTTGCTGAGGCCGCCTGGTGCAGAGCTTCGTGACTTGAGTAAGATCGTGGCCAGGTGTTTCCTTTCACAATGGCCGGCTGCTCAAGCTCTGCAGGATACAAACATTCCGTGTGAGACGACTGAGAGAGTAATGTATCTAACTACAACTCACCTGGCACGTGTGTGTGTGTGTGTGTGTGTCTGTCTGTGTGCATCTGTGTGTGTGAGAGAACTAAAACGGGATTTATTAATCGACAGGGGCTCACTTTATCAATGCAAAAAGTGATTTAAAGGTACGTAATTGTTATAAAAATGAATGTTACTGATAGAACACATACAAATCTATCGGAATACGGTAAAAACATATTTGGTTATATTTTTCAAAATATGTCATTTCAGCTGCTGTGTCTAAGCCTTCATCTATCACCCTCTGGAAGAAAAGTTGTGCCTTTATTTTTTGAAACTCCCAATGGGTTAAGTTGTTTTACTGGTTTAAGTGTTCGTACCATATGCTAGATATCAAATTGATTACACACAAAATCAGTGACTGATTTGAGGAACACTGATCAGTTGGAGATGTTCTACGTAACCTGTATTAATGCGGAAAACCGTTTCAAATTTACATCATAACAAATGGACTGAACGAACACTGTAGGAAACCATCTTTTGCATCTGTGTCTATGTAGCGCCATCTAGAGGATAAGTTCTAAGAAAATAGGAGACTCGAATGACCAAGTATTGGCTTCAGATCTACGTAAATTCAACTCTCTCATTTGATTCGAGGTAATTCCGATAGGCACCAGAACATAAGATATAAAACAGATCCCCCTCCCTACTTATGTGTTCCCCACCTGCTTACCGTCATCAAGAACTGTACTCCAAATAATTTATTGTAAACTGTTTGTTTAATACTGTCTGGAATCAATCGATAGTGCATGAATTACATAATTTTTTATTATGAGTTCTCATTGATATCTATATCTCACTACTGCCATAATAACTTTATTAGAATAACAGAAATTATACTTGAAAAGTATGTTTTCCAGCAGCCTGGCCCACTAATTTTTCCCTGTATTTGAAAGTTGAGCATCTTGCTTATCTACCAGCAGTGGACACAAACCTTTCTCTGCCGCATCACCAGGTGTCACCACCAGTGTGGGACTGACGGGGGGACTTGCTACCTCCGAGCACATCGACGCTGCCGAACTGTCGACACTGCTCACGTAGCTCAGACTACTAGACAGCTCCGGCATCGTTACTAGCAGTGGCGTCGTCGGTAGGACCGCGTCACTTGACGAAGACGACACAGCGATCACACAGCTGCTGTTGCTACCGCTACTCATTGTGCCGCTACTCATAGTGCCGCTACTCACAGTGCTGCCCGGCATGAGGACGCCATTTGGTGGAGACTGCTGCATCAGCTGTTCACTGTAAACAACAAAGGTTCCTGTAATTAATGATGTGGCGGCTGTGCAATTTACTCGTTTGTAAATCTAGTTTATTTAGACATGTTAGGTGAGTGGGATATGTCTGGATGATTTGTTAATTTAATGCAGGTATATTTGTGAGAAAATAATAAGAAACGTAAGTCCTTATATATCACAGCATCCAGTTGTTAGGACTGCTCAAAGTGCTTTAAACTTTCCTCCCTGGCAGACCTGCTCAATTGAATACCACCTCGACTTCTTTGGGAAGCATTCAGCCACAAATACAATCTTCCTCCTCTTAACAACGGATCCTGTGTATTTATTAATTTTCTTATGAACTCATTATTTTAGTGAAATGGTCCATAGTTTTCAGACAACGCTGAGTGCTGCTCACCGTAAAAGCGGGACGTGTTGGCGGAACTTCTTGCGAGCACCCACTGTCAGCCCCATCTGCTCCAATGCAGCATCTGTCAGGTTCACTATCTGTAGAACAGAACACAGGCATTATGTACAGGTTGATTATTGCGGTTGTCACCTATCAGGTTCACTATCTGTAGAACAGAACACAGGCATTATGTACAGGTTGATTATTGCGGTTGTCACCTATCAGGTTCACTATCTGTAGAACAGAACACAGGCATTATGTACAGGTTGATTATTGCGGTTGTCACCTATCAGGTTCACTATCTGTAAGGACAGAACACAGGCATTATGTACAGGTTGATTATTGCGGTTGTCACCTATCAGGTTCACTATCTGTAGAACAGAACACAGGCATTATGTACAGGTTGATTATTGCGGTTGCCACCTATCAGGTTCACTATCTGTAGAACAGAACACAGGCATTATGTACAGGTTGATTATTGCGGTTGTCACCTATCAGGTTCACTATCTGTAGAACAGAACACAGGCATTATGTACAGGTTGATTATTGCAGTTGTCACCTATCAGGTTCACTATCTGTAGAACAGAACACAGGCATTATGTACAGGTTGATTATTGCGGTTGTCACCTATCAGGTTCACTATCTGTAAGAACAGAACACAGGCATTATGTACAGGTTGATTATTGCGGTTGTCACCTATCAGGTTCACTATCTGTAGAACAGAACACAGGCATTATGTACAGGTTGATTATTGCGGTTGTCACCTATCAGGTTCACTATCTGTAAGAACAAAGATTGGCTTAAATAGTCAAAATAATATATTTTGACTTACATCTTGTAACTCGCCAAAGCCAAGTGCTGGGCTGATATTAAGAGTTCAAATACACTGAATTTGTTAGTCACACGGTTTTGGACAGAGCAAAGAAAGTCGGCAACATTGACACAGAAACACATCCGTAATCGTTTCATGCATTCACACGATTCCAATTTTTAGAATCATTAAAATAAATTCCTTTCAAGGAATTAAATAAGCTAATAGTTTGTCTGATGATTTTACCAAAACCCCACATTAAAAAGTTCCACAAACAAACCAACATATTGTCGTGGATACTAGGTAGTTTTTTTCATAAAATTAATTTCAAATGAGACATTCAAAAAACTGAATTGAGGAGGCACCTTTGAAGAAAGCCAAATGAGCCACCCACCTGCGCCAGCGTGTATCTGCTGAGGCTCTCACTGTACTTGTGGAGGCGGATCTTCTTCAGCCAGTCATTGATGCTGACCATTTGACCGGTCCAGCTAGGGGACACTGCACAGTCCCCGCTGCCCGTACACCCACTGCCGCCACAGTTGCCGAGGTGACATGTTGACGACGTCGATGGTGACGCGTACGGTGATGACAGTGGTGACAGCTGAGGAGAGCTCATCGGCGAAGAAGGCCGAACAGCCGTGATAACGGGCGTCATGGCGGCAGTTGTCATGGCAACGGTTGAGCTAAGGGTCGCGCCGACTGAGTGGTTCGTCGACGTTGCACTGTTTGAGTACCTAGAGACATAGTACAAGACATGAGTTTACTCTGTTGTATGTTGATGATCAATGACAATCTGCCCATTCACACCTAACATTTATAAGAAAAACGCAGCAATTTAGAAGACAAAATATGGCATATTTTAATAAAATCACTGCATTGTTTCAGGTGGTAATTAGCAACTACCGAGTTTCAATATTACATCAGGAAATTTTACCATTTTGACAGTCTGACTATGGTTTGGTATTGACCCATCATACTACAATCTGATCCTCATTCATAAGTTGAATGTCGATTTATACCACAAAAATAATCTTGTAATAATGAATATCAATGAACCTCCAAATCGCCACATTTACTAGCAAAATATACGAATTGCAATTAAACTAGAGAAGACATAGGAATGCTGTGTATCCTGAAAACGTAATTACTAGTAACATAAGAGGAAAGAAGTGTGATCACCTGTAGTTGATGGGAGAGATGATCCCGTGGGCTGCTGGGATAGCTGCCCTCGGAGACGACATACTTGAATGGCCTGTAACACAAAACATCTATACTATGTAAAAAGTCATTCTGTTGCTACAACTGTACAGATTGTTTTAAAATATAAGGTCCAAATTTTAGCCACGCCCACAAACCATTGAAACATATACCTTTGCCCGATTATGGCTGCTCGCTTGTCTGGACTGTATAATTATTAGAATTAAATTCGCAAGCTGCATACAGTTAAACTGACAATTTACAATTGCTAAATGTTGCATTAGAGATGTAACTGGTCGAACACGTCAGTGACTGGGAGTAAAACACAACATGTTTAATTCTTTCTGATGAAAAATCTGATTTGTGAAACCTATTCTTGTCACATGTGTCAGCAGCTTAAGTAGTGTCTTTTTGTATTGTTCTATTACGGTAGGTATTTTACTCAAAAACATCTCAAACAATCTGTTTACAGTACCAGTTGATAATGTTTACGTTTGAACTCAAGCACTGTGTAATTGGCCTACTACTCAAAATGACACTAAGTACTGTGGTTACGTTTCATGTCAACAAAGAGTCATCAGTCCCATTTCACAGAAAACGTGCACTATGAATACTAATGAGTACATACATGGTGGTTTCCTGGCAGGGGTGCAGGGGGTGTGACCTTTGAAAGGGCCATGTGACCGCAGTGGGCTGCTGTTACTGCTGGTGCTGTCTGCACTGCACTGGTCCTCGTCCACGCCTGCAACACACCAACAGTCTCTCAGTCCTTACAACCGACACAATCACTCACTAGCTCAAGTCTCTCACTACACAACCCTCAGTGACAGAAAGTGTCGTTCCTTACAACCGACACAATCACTCACTAGCTCCAATTTCTCACTACACAACCCACAGTGACAGAAAGTGTCGTTCCTTACAACCGACACAATCACTCACTAGCTCCAATTTCTCACAACACAACCTACAGTGACAGAAAGTGTCGTTCCTTACAACCGACACAATCACTCACTAACTCCGGTCTCACTACATGACCCTCAGTGACAGATAGCTTCATTCCTTACAACTGACACAATCGCTCACTAGCTCCAGTATCTCACTACACAACCCTCAGTGACGTACAGCGTCATTCCTTACAACCGACACAATCACTCACTAGCTCCAGTCCGAGACGATGCCAGACTGTGACTCGAAGGTGATGACGATAGCGTCATGCCTCCAAGGGGCAGCACCGATGGTGAAATGATGACAGTCGACATCAGTGACAGCGGTGGCATGCGGAAGAACGCGGTCATGTGATTGCACTGGATGATATGCTCGGGCATATAGGAAAGTTGTCTGAAACAAAGCAAACAAAATGTTTACCGAGTGTGTAAATGAAATATTCTCAAAACTATACCAACAGTCCAGAGTTTAATAGCGTTGTTCTTTACAACATATGTTCTTGTAATCCTTTGATTAAGTTCTATCAGAGATAAAAGTATAACACATAGCATACAAAATCAGATAATACAAATCTAGCAATAATGAAGCTAGCACACACACGTGCATGTGGTAACGTTATCGCACACACGCGTGTGTGGTGTGTGTGCTGATATGTTAATGTTAGCGCACACACGTACGTGTGGTGTGTGTGCTGATATGGTAACGTTAGCGCACACACGTACGTGTGGTGTGTGTGCTGATATGGTAACGTTAGCGCACACACGTACGTGTGGTGTGTGTGCTGATATGGTAACGTTAGCGCACACACGTACGTGTGGTGTGTGTGCTGATATGTTAACGTTAGCGCACACACGTACGTGTGGTGTGTGTGCTGATATGTTAACGTTAGCGCACACACGTACGTGTGGTGTGTGTGCTGATATGTTAACGTTAGCGCACACACGTACGTGTGGTGTGTGTGCTGATATGTTAACCTTTTCCTCCCAGATGGCTTCAATCTCGGGTGCCAAACATTCATCGATTAATGTACAACCCCTTTGGAAGGATATTCATCTGTATTTTTTAAAATTCTCTGTCGGTTAAAGACTTAAGGTATTAGGGTTTGTACCGTGAAAAGGAAAGTGTTGGAAGCCTGCGTTGTACCAGCCTGTAAATATGGGTTGGGAACACTGGCACTGACACAGGAGGAGAAACTACAGGTAGCAGAAAACAACTGGGTCAGAAGAATACGTAGAGTAACGCGAGAGGATAGAAGGAAGATGAAGGAATTGAGAGGAGATTGGAATGAAAAAACACCTAAAGAGGAAAGTAGCCGGAAATAGAATGAGATGGGCGGGACATGTACATAGAATGGGTGAAGACAGACTGGCGAAAAGAGCGTGGAAAGTAGAAGAGGATGGCAGACGAAGGAGAGAAAGACCAAGGCTGAGATGGAACGACAGCATAAAACGAGACCTGGGGAGGTCTGGCGTGAACAGCCATGAATGGATGGCCATTGCGGACGAGAGAGGTGGAAAGAAATGATAAGAAAAGTAGAAGAAGCTACCAAGTGATGTGGACCCCACCCCGCAAGGGAGCAAGGGGAAGAAGAAGAAAGGGTTTGTACCGGACATTAGATGGACATAAATCGATTGCACAAAATGTTGTGCATATTTTCTGAGATTTGTCTGAGCAGTGCTAATCAGCTGGGGACATTTACATAACTTGCATTAACGTGAAAATCTTTCAATTTTCTTCCGCTAACAAACATCATTCACTAATACTCTGGTAAATTATTTTCTGTGTCTGTGGGGATTCTGTGTGCAAGCTGCGCCATCTGGAGGATAAGCAATTTTGGCCGGTCTTTATAAGGTCATTTGTATCGTTATTATCATATGTGCATTGTGCAAACCCGTCATACAACATAATTTTATAAACGGTTTCTGTATTTCATAGAATGAGTTTAGAGAAACTACAAATACACAAATACCTATCAGGCAATTCAAAAAATAATTAAATGACACTAGTTGGGTACCTGATGTACTTGTGGATTTGCTGTGTGAGTTCTTTGCGGCTGTGAGCTGATCCGTTATCTGTTGGTATAAAACACAAGATTGCATTAGCGTCACCAGTTGAACTGGTAACAAAGTCTGCACAGCAAGGCCATTTGTAGTGAACATTTCTTTCCTCAATGAACTGATTACAACAAGTAAAAGTAAACATCAGCGAGAATGTATTATCAGCATCCTATTGGCCACCAGGAGCATGCATTGAATCAGAAACATGTTTATCTGACATAAAAATTGCAAACATGTATTTTGTATCAGGAAAGAATCACATAGGCATAGCTGAAATTGGCAATTTTAATAAAATATAATTTATTGTAAAAAATGAAATAAAAACATAAGGCCTGGGATTAGACATATTACAAGTACTAATTTTAATTCAGAAAAACAATTATAATATTGTTTATAATGTTAACTTTATAAGCACAACACACTGATTACCGAATATAGAAGAACTACCAGGGTAGCTCTACAAATAACTTAAAAGGCATGAATATAATACGATGCTAATAACAAGTTAAACTACGTCAGCCAGTCATCAAAGTCTGACCATTGTTATTGCAAAATATCATTGTTACTACAAAATCACGTTACACGAACATGTGCAAACAACGTGGCATATAGCATTTGGCTATTCCGTTGCCATGAAATGTCCGGATGCCAAGGTCTTTGGATTATCAAGATCCGGATCAACAAGACTTCACTTTATACATGTCACACATGAAAATAGCTATTAGAACGCTAACTTACCCTGGGGAATGAAGGGGATATGTCGCTCCTGGCGATGGGCTCCTGAGTCCTTGGGGAAGAGCCGGATCAGCTAAAGCAACAGAAACAGGTCAGCTGGATTAGATGAGATGCTTAGAACAACGGAAGAAGAAAATGGTTAAAACATTCAGCTTTAACATCGCTACCCAGACACTGCACTGTGTGGCACTGCAGAAAAAACATTGTTTTTATGAGCACTGCAACCGGTGAAGGAATATAAATGGAGTTTTAGCCACTTGATGTGGCAGTAGAACAGCTGTGTGCTGTTAAATGATATCGCAAAGTAATGCAGTGTTTACTATTGTTGCGACTAAATTATGAACCATAAAAAAGAATAACGTTGCATTCTGGGAGTTTTTCAGATTGGCCCTTCCTCAGTGCATCTCTAAGTTTGCCAATTCATACAGTCTACAGTCTAATAAAACAGCTAATAAATACTTGTTAAATTTAAACACCAAGTAAGTTTGTAGCACTGCTTCATGCTACCGACACCAGTTTAGTACAAAGCTTATACATTTTACAACAACACATGATAAGTGAACACTTTATGGATGCTGGCATGTTTATTTCTTTACTACTATTATTTCCCTTCCTTAAAACATATTATTGCATCTATTGGTTCTGTACTACCATCAGGATCTCCTACTCCCTCTATGGCTGACTCATTCAATCATGAATGCAAGAAAACAGCCTGTTAAAAATAGTTTTCAACAAACCAGTCCTTGAATGTGCCACAAATACAGTTGACTGGAGTAAGAAATCATGGAAAATCCTGGGGTGCCAATCCGGCGATGCCTTCCCTTGGCTCTGGGATAAATACATCAGTTCCGGGAAACAGACTAACAAATTGATAAAAATCTTGCCTTTCCAAATTACAGTTATCTGCCTAACTCTAAATGCTGAGAGAATTTTCCACAAGAACAGCGGCCCATCGACACATTATGATGATATCCCACGTCTGCTGTATGATTTTACAGATAAATGAGAATTTAATTTCCCACAAGACTTCCCCGAGATAGTCTAATGCATAACAGTAAAGAAATCATCTGAGAGTGAGCTTTATAAAAGAAACGTATCACCCATCGGCTGGAAGGGAAGCTGCACAAATAATGTTACACAGCAGACATTTGGACACAGTTAACTGCATCAGGTAGCAGTAGCATGTATAAAGAAACAACTCAATTCAGTTTCGAGCGGTGACAAAAAACCTGTCTGAGAGCTTGTGTATTTTACAGCAAGCCATGAAAAAAGTACATATATGGACATATTGAAATGGGCTTATCGAGACTTTTATCTTACTTTACTTGTAGTAACCTATCAAACCTTCTAATTGCAAACTTCAATATATACCTCGAACTGGTCTGATATTTCAGTTCGACTGGGAAACCAATTGATCAGTTACATATCGTTATGTGTTGCATTATGGATGTATTGCGAACAAGTCAGTGTTAATTATGACAAATCTTTTCCATTCGTTGGTGGCTCAGGGACTTGAACACGATGGGTGGATCGATCAGAACTCACTACTGGCTTTCATGAATAATGAATGTAATATCATTAAAGCTCCTTCTTCAATTATCTTGTTTGCTTGTCTCACTTCAAAATCATTTAGTAAACATTTGTAACCATCTGGTATCAACTATAACATGCTAGCTCATTTTTGGCATTTTTTAACAAATTAGTTACGCTGACATCATCTGATAACCATCTAATTACTTTTGACTGACTCAGTCAGAATTATGTAAAAAAAGGCAAAAGTAGTCTGGTTGGTTCTAAATAGTGTGATATAACCTGTTCACACTTTTGCAAGTTACCCGATCTAATGATCAATGTCAATCCTTTTGTTGATTATAACAAAAGTACACTATTTTATTGGTGCCATTAAGGCTGCTAAATTGCCGTTACGTCGTTCTATTATGTATATATTAATACCAGTGCTATTCACGAAATGGTAATACGTGCTGTCCAGCTGTTGTGTGTAATGGAATTGGGGACAAATATGCTGGAAAATACAGTCAGTAGACAGATGTATGTAGGCGGATGCGACCTATCAGACTTACCCTCCCACATTGTCGGCCCAAGTAAAACCTAACAATCCCACCGTGTACCACTTGGCTTGGGAGGATTTATCCCTCATTTAACACATTGTCCACATAACATTAACTCATCACCATTTTGATCTGGTCCCTATCTTCGATAGATTTCAATGACATACCTCGGCGTGGAAGTTGTGTAGTTCCTCGTAGGTGCGGGTGGCTTCTGTCACTTCCCCGTTTGACCACGTCACCTAAGTCACACAGGGTACATACTTGAAACTGTTACACACAGGAGACCGTCTCATAATCACATGTACACATTTGAAACTGTTACACACAGGGGACCGTCTCATAATCACATGTACACACTTGAAACTGTTACACACAGGGGACCGCCTCATAATCACATGTACACACTTGAAACTGTTACACACAGGGGACCGTCTCATAATCACATGTACACACTTGAAACTGTTACACACAGGGGACCGTCTCATAATCACATGTACACACTTGAAACTGTTACACACAGGGGACCATCTCATAATCACATGTACACACTTGAAACTGTTACACACAGAAGACCGTCTCATAATCACATGTACACACTTGAAACTGTTACACACAGGGGACCGTCTCATAATCACATGTACACACTTGAAACTGTTACACACAGGGGACCGTCTCATAATCACATGTACACACTTGAAACTGTTACACACAGGGGACCGTCTCATAATCACATGTACACACTTGAAACTGTTACACACAGGGGACCGTCTCATAATAACATGTACACACTTGAAACTGTTACACACAGGGGACCGTCTCATAATCACATGTACACACTTGAAACTGTTACACACAGGGGACCGTCTCATAATCACATGTACACACTTGAAACTGTTACACACAGGGGACCGTCTCATAATCACATGTACACACTTGAAACTGTTAAACACAGGGGACCGTCTCATAATCACATGTACACACTTGAAACTGTTACACACAGGGGACCGTCTCATAATCACATGTACACACTTGAAACTGTTACACACAGGGGACCGTCTCATAATCACATGTACACACTTGAAACTGTTACACACAGGGGACCGTCTCATAATCACATGTACACACTTGAAACTGTTACACACAGGGGACCGTCTCATAATCACATGTACACACTTGAAACTGTTACACACAGGGGACCGTCTCATAATCACAAGTACACACTTGAAACTGTTACACACAGGGGACCGTCTCATAATCACAAGTACACACTTGAAACTGTTACACACAGGGGACCGTCTCATAATCACATGTACACACTTGAAACTGTTACACACAGGGGACCGTCTCATAATCACAAGTACACACTTGAAACTGTTACACACAGGGGACCGTCTCATAATCACATGTACACACTTGAAACTGTTACACACAGGGGACCGTCTCATAATCACAAGTACACACTTGAAACTGTTACACACAGGGGACCGTCTCATAATCACATGTACACACTTGAAACTGTTACACACAGGGGACCGTCTCATAATCACATGTACACACTTGAAACTGTTACACACAGGGGACCGTCTCATAATCACATGTACACACTTGAAACTGTTACACACAGGGGACCGTCTCATAATCACATGTACACACTTGAAACTGTTACACACAGGAGACCGTCTCATAATCACATGTACACACTTGAAACTGTTACACACAGGAGACCGTCTCATAATCACATGTACACACTTGAAACTGTTACACACAGGGGACCGTCTCATAATCACATGTACACACTTGAAACTGTTACACACAGGGGACCGTATCATAATCACATGTACACACTTGAAACTGTTACACACAGGGGACCGTCTCATAATCACATGTACACACTTGAAACTGTTACACACAGGGGACCGTCTCATAATAACATGTACACACTTGAAACTGTTACACACAGGGGACCGTCTCATAATCACATGTACACACTTGAAACTGTTACACACAGGGGACCGTCTCATAATCACATGTACACACTTGAAACTGTTACACACAGGGGACCGTCTCATAATCACATGTACACACTTGAAACTGTTAAACACAGGGGACCGTCTCATAATCACATGTACACACTTGAAACTGTTACACACAGGGGACCGTCTCATAATCACATGTACACACTTGAAACTGTTACACACATGGGACCGTCTCATAATCACATGTACACACTTGAAACTGTTACACACAGGGGACCGTCTCATAATCACATGTACACACTTGAAACTGTTACACACAGGGGACCGTCTCATAATCACATGTACACACTTGAAACTGTTACACACAGGGGACCGTCTCATAATCACATGTACACACTTGAAACTGTTATACACAGGGAACCGTCTCATAATAACATGTACACACTTGAAACTGTTACTCACAGGGGACCGTCTCATAATCACATGTACACACTTGAAACTGTTACACACAGGGGACCGTCTCATAATCACATGTACACACTTGAAACTGTTACACACAGGAGACCGTCTCATAATCACATGTACACACTTGAAACTGTTACACACAGGAGACCGTCTCATAATCACATGTACACACTTGAAACTGTTACACACAGGAGACCGTCTCATAATCACATGTACACACTTGAAACTGTTACACACAGGGGACCGTCTCATAATCACATGTACACACTTGAAACTGTTACACACAGGAGACCGTCTCATAATCACATGTACACACTTGAAACTGTTACACACAGGAGACCGTCTCATAATCACATGTACACACTTGAAACTGTTACACACAGGAGACCGTCTCATAATCACATGTACACACTTGAAACTGTTACACACAGGAGACCGTCTCATAATCACATGTACACACTTGAAACTGTTACACACAGGAGACCGTCTCATAATCACATGTACACACTTGAAACTGTTACACACAGGAGACCGTCTCATAATCACATGTACACACTTGAAACTGTTACACACAGGAGACCGTCTCATAATCACATGTACACACTTGAAACTGTTACACACAGGGGACCGTCTCATAATCACATGTACACACTTGAAACTGTTACACACAGGAGACCGTCTCATAATCACATGTACACACTTGAAACTGTTACACACAGGGGACCGTCTCATAATCACATGTACACACTTGAACCTCCCTATTAAGGTGACCTTCGGGACTGGACAAAAGTAACCATATTAGCAAGACTAATTTCCTACATTTTCCTGTTACATAAAAAATGTGGGACTGTCCCAGGGTGACCTTAATTGCAAGGTGGCTGTATTAACAAGGTGACTGTAAAGCAAAACATTTCTAGTTTATCACAACTCCAAACAAGTTCACCATGGCTCCAAACAAGTTCGCCAATGCTCCAGACAAGTGCACCACGTCTAAAAGAATAGACAACATGTGGAACCACTTCACTGTTTTTAGTGAAGCCGGCACGCAGTAGTGGCCTCCGGTGCTGAGCTAGAACTACTCTACGAGACATGACAGCACCGCTTGGTGCAACGCACCAAATTGTTCAAACTAGAAATGATCGGAGGTTTTTTCGTTTTCCAAGATGCCAAAAGACACATGTAATTGATATGGTTGAGTCATAATTCACTTGTGACATTCATGATATTTTCGAAGAAGTCACTTGGTGTATTGCATACACCAACACACTAGTAGTCACTTTAGTCGAGAATAATCCAATATGTAGCAGTTGTAGCAATTGGCTGAGGAAGAGAAAGTTGCAAGTTTTGTTTGAAGTGTATGTGCAATATTTAGGGCTTTTGTAATAAACGAAAGTGTGGATAATGTTCTACTCCGAGTCCGATTGGTGTTACGAGGTTGCCAACAGGCAGTGTCGCATTTCAAACGGATGACAATCCGTTTCAACTATGATTTAGACAATTTGAAACTTGCATCAATGTAAATACATTTTGTTCCTATTATTTAGAATTCTTGTGGTAAGCTAAAGTGTGGTAGATACTTCTGTCTGCTCGTTCTAACACTCAAATCGGAGGATATCGACAGCAATGCCACTGTTTCACAAGCAGAAGAATCCTTTAAGACTTGGGATATAAAATAATCCAATAATTTCTTTCTTCTTTCTTCTTTCTTTCTTTCTGTGTACAGATGCCGAAAATGGGTGCAATTTAGTAGACGAGCAGATTTTCTTGGCAAGCAATCAGACAATGCACTTAATTTATTTATCAACATTTTCCTTCATGCTGTCTTGATGAACAATAACCAAAAAAACACCATATCAAGAGGATGAAACAGGAAAGTACTGACATTCTCACATGTGTGAGAATTTCAGTTCAGTTTTCACATGCCTAGGACAGCAGCATTCAATGGGCATAGATATGCGCCCAATATATTTCGACAATAAAATATCCAAGTGCCCGTTTTGAAGATTTGTTATGGTGTACACAAAATATATAATTGTTTTTTTTAAATGTATGTTTTTGAACATGTTTACACATACAAATGCACATACATTATTACATGAGTGCTGTTTTAGTGAAACCGGCATGCAACAGTATTGAGAAGTTATCGCCACTGATCGTCACATCCACAACTTTGCATAATTTCCTCTTAACCAACATCAACACATTAATGTAGTATGTCTGTTTCTTGTAGTTATGTGGTGCAACTAGTCCTTATTTGCATATTTCATAAGGTGCCTTTGTCAATACCACACATGGCAGCAGTAACGTCACATACCTGTATGTGAAACTCGTGCTGCCTGTCAACATGTCGCTTAGGCGATCCTTTCAGCTCAAGGCTCTTCACATACACTGCAATCAAACAGACAGTTATTACATGGCACATCTGAACAGAACGACATGAAACAAATTCATTACAGTCTCGCACACGACCCATACAGCACCAGTCAGCACAGAGACTATCAGGTGTAATCAAAAATATGATACCTGAAGTTAAAAGTCACAAGTTTCTTTCGATGCCTGACCAGTCACAATGAAGCATGCGTGATGAAGTACTAAAATGCTATTTGTAATCCGAAAAAAATCTGGGTGTCTTCACCAGTTTATATTTTAACAAGGTTTAACAAGATTGCCACCCAGAGAATTAACTCTAGATGGCAGGTGGACAAGGAAGCCTTTTGGCTTATCGAGAGTACCCTTTTTAGTTACGTGTATCCCGCCCTTCTGAGGTATGTGTCGATTTTATTTTTAAAAATTTTCAAGGATTTGATTTCCCTTTGAAGCTGCAATTCCAAACTTCTCTGAAACCTTCATATCAGCACTAATGATTAACCCAAAGTCCTTTTCTTTTACAGTACTACTTAGTACAGTACCCCCATTGTATATCTTCGTTTCTATGTCCTGTGTGGAGGCATTTACATTTCCCAAAATTGAACATCTGCCACTTTTCAGACCATTTGATCAACCTGTCAAGATCATCTTGTAAATCATCTATCTCCATCACGTTTAATCCTTTTAAACACTTCTGTATCATCCCATCCACTCTAGATCATTTATTATCCTTCATAGCCCTTATTTTCTTAGCTACCATTTCCGGGGTTACACATAACTGTCCTAAATACTCTGATTCCACCCCCTTGAACCTAGCCTGTGGTACTGGCACTGAACTAATATCTTCCCTGGTAAACACCGAACTAAAACACTCATTCAGGTCTTCTGCTATTAACAATCCCTCTGATATTATATTTCCAGAGAGGTATCCTTTCCCTTGAATTATATATTGTAAATCTGTGACAGTTCGTATGCTGTAAATATGTATAACAGCATTCAAGGGTTTTTTCAGTCACTAACTAGCTAGAATGGAAAATTATTATATATATATGTACAAATTGTAGTACATAGCATATGCGGTACATAGATCAGTAATCTTTATGTACCTGTCTGTGCACAGGATGCGAAATACACTGTATATATTGTCTGTGCACAGTGGCAATCCCTGTGAATTAATAAATTTGGATTGCCCATTACCAACCTATGCAATAGTTGGTGTAACTTTATACAAACAGAGAAAGGGCTGCATGAACAATTCTGTAACACATGTCATCATATATACACTGGGGGTGAGGGGGTACCGAGCGAAAGTAGCACACAAAATTATATTTCCAGCACTATCTTCTAGAGGACCAACTTTATTCTGAACTTTGCTTTGAACATATGCATAAAAACTCTTGCTGTCATGATTTACATTACAAGCTAATTTTTTTTCATAGCTTCCTTTGAATTTCTAATGTTAGTTGTAGCTTGGTTAAGTGTTTCTTTATAAATGTCGTAGTTTTCATCATTTCCAGTACGTCTACATGACTTCCACATCATTTGTTTCTACTTAATTTTCTAATGGCTTCTTTTGATAAGTGTGTTGTTCCAGTCTATTTTTGTTAAATATTTCCTCATGTCCTTACATCTTCTTTTGTGGAAATTTCTCCTGTACTGCTTTTTACTATTCCTTTCTAATTTTACTTTGATGGTAAAATGTATCTGGTTGTGATCACTACTCCCCAGTGGCTCACATATCTTGACATTGTCAACTAATTCATTCTGTGAGGACAAAACTATGTCTAACACATTATCACCCATGATTGGTTCTAGCACATGCTAACATTGCTAATAAAGGAAACTATCTTTTACCAAAAATAAAAACTGTACTCTGTAGAGATTTCTTTTGTATATGACCATGGTTAAAATCCCCCATAATAATACAGTTCCGTTTGCTAACTTCCCTTATGGGGTCAGCACACTGTTGGACTTCCTGCTTGATTACAGACGAAACAAAGTGCATTATATTTTTGAGAAATGATTTTTTACAATGTTCACTTGCTCTGACATAAGTGCATTTGAGTAGTCAGATTTCTAGATGTGACAGTAAAATTGACAGTAAAATGGTGTCTTTTTAGCTGATTTTACTAAGCGGAAGGGTATCTGGCAGCAATTTGGCTAGTTGACACTTTAGCCGGATTACTGCCTGCATGCATTTGTAAATATTGACGGGTGTCATACATACAGGCATTTTGCAAGAGCTAGAGATATTAGATTTTGACTAAAATCAACCCGCATGTCAATGAGATGATAATAACAGCAGGTGGAAAGTTTAAGAAACTTTATAGGTCACGTTTTCTTATAATCACACACAACATTAACATGGTCGCCAATGGGAAAACTGACAGTGTGTTGAGCCCAAGTAGAGAGCCTGGCAACAAAAGCACGCTATAGTCATTGCACAATGTCGGAGGACGCGTTTTACTTCAAATATCTTGAAACAGTTACTGAAAATACGTGTATGGCAAAACTACAGCTGAATGGGACAAACCGTTTTTGGATATTACAGACTTCTCATCAGTCTGCAAGTCAAAATCATAGTGACGGAACACATGTCTTATAAGGGGGGTGGGGTGCATATGCCAGTAGTTAAGCCTCAATTTGAAAATCTGAATGAAAATGAACCAATAACATTGCAGCAGGGTGATTCATCAATCGTTTTTTGTTTACTTCAGGTAATTAAACACAAGTGAATATGTTGTCATTGACCCTAATGAAGTCTGAGGACAGTGATTAGCTGGAGTAGGCCATAGCCAGAGCCTGTTATCAGATCTGTCTACTGACTGGACCTTCTGGCCAGTTAAGCAAGTGGCATTGTTTTCTGAATGTCTGCTAATTAAGCTGTGTAATATTATGTAATTGAACTGCTTGAGACGTCTGGCCTTTGAGGAATTCACACCCTAAGGTGACTTTTTGTTGATGTTTACCTTTGTAAATAGGTCACAAGGTAAAAAAATCAATATACATTTGAATGTAACGTAACAACTGCCTGTATTGAATTTTCTTATAAAACACTTACTGGACTTTCTGGAAAACTGTATCAGGAGTTCATAGTGCCACCTGAGAACGTTGTGCTGGATTACAAATTGTCCAACAGCGAAGTGCTGATTTTCCTGGTGCCTTGCCAAGTTTGGTGGCACCTTTGAAATGTGCATAAAACACAAACACCTGGAGGGATTACAAAAATTAAAATTGCAGAGTGCTTGTAACATTGGTGCCTATAAAATGTGTTGTTTTCAACATTTTCTCCAAAATCACCATGCCTATTTGGGGTCAGCACATTGTTGGACTTCCTGCTTGATTATAGACGAAACAAAGTGCATTATATTTTTGAGAAATGATTTTTTACAATGTTCACTTGCTCTGACATAAGTGCATTTGAGTAGTCAGATTTCTAGATGTGATTGTAGCAGCTGTTGACAGTAAAATGGTGTCTTTTTAGCTGATTTTACTAAGCGGAAGGGTATCTGGCAGCAATTTGGCTAGTTGACACTTTAGCCGGATTACTGCCTGCATGCATTTGTAAATATTGACGGGTGTCATACATACAGGCATTTTGCAAGAGCTAGAGATATTAGATTTTGACTAAAATCGACCCGCATGTCAATGAGATGATAATAACAGCAGGTGGGAAGTTTAAGAAACTTTATAGGTCACGTTTTCTTATAATCACACACAACATTAACATGGTCGCCAATGGGAAAACTGACAGTGTGCTGAGCCCTTATAGCCTTTTGTACTTTTTCATTCTCTTCTATGCTTATGTTTGGACTTCAATAAACTAACCCAATGTTAACACTGAGTTTTCTGTAACTATGTTACACCAAACAGCTTCTTCACAATCTGCTTCTCTTTCTAATTTTATTTCATCAGCTTGGATAGATTCTTTAATATATAAAATAACTCCACCTCCCTTTTTTCCTATTCTATCTTTCCTAAACATTACATATCCTGTCAGTCCCAATTCGGGATCTGATATATCGGTGGTGGCCCATGATTTGGTTATACCTATTATATGAAGGTCAATATCTTCTACCATAATGTTTAGTTCACTTCTTTTATTTACTCAGACCTGCCTACCCCAAAAACTTCTTGTCAGTAATCCATCTTCCCATTTACACTGATTTTCAGGAATATAGGCCTCCTGTCAGTAATTGGTCAGATCCGTGTCAGATATTGTCACCGGGGGGGTAGCGACGGCAAAACTATTACGTTGACTCTAGTCTACTCAACTCTAGTATATAAGCCTATCCCTGTATTATAGACTGATAGAATGATAGACGGTGGGGGGGGGGGGGGTAGTGACGGCAAAACCATTACATTACGCTGTCATCGACATCGCCTAGACTAAACTCCACAATAAATACACTAACTTAGTCCTAGTACAGTCAGTTGGCCTAACACTACAAGTACAACACTCACTAAATTTTTGCATTACACATTTCTTTTTGGTTGGCGGTGGCATCGTTTTGCTGTCAGCCATCATTTTGTGCCGCGTGACTTCGTTTTGTTTGATCGCGGAAATGCTAATTTGTCATAACGCCGTTTCCTATTGGTTAGATTACGACCAGACTCGGCGAATGAAAAACCATGTCACAATATGCTGCATACATATGCTGCCACCTGTTGAATATAGTGGAAGCTAAATTTGAGTGATCGGCGAACATGGTGACAGTCCGTAATATTTTCATCCCTCGTGGTAATACCGTAATTTGTGGTGACTTTCCGGAATGATTCCGGACAATCCGGAATGGTAGGCAGGTCTGTTTACTATGCTCCTTGGATTTAAACAAACACATCTATATCCAGTGTCAGAACAGTTTTCCAGGCTGGTCTTTGCTGATTTATTTGTGCTGTCTTTTTCTATGCCTCCAGTTTCAGGCTTCTCTGTGAATTCCCCCCTGTGCATCTAGTTTAAATAAATGCAACCTGTTCCACTGTCAACAGATCACAGCAGGTTTTCTGAGAAAACTGCTGCCCCCTTTCAACTTAGATGGAGACCATCTTCCCTCTCCACAAAGTATCCCCATAAATCTATGAATCCCACCCCTCTTCTTCACACATCTGCTCAACTAGTGCATTGATTGCCATCCTCTTGCAGTTTCTATATGTTGGCCCCTTCCACCCATTACTGGCAAAATTCCTGAGATACTAATCTGTTCAACTCTTGTCTTCTTTAACTAACTGTCTGTACTTCTGTCCCTTCGTGTACTAGTATAGACCCTCTTGCCATGCCCCAATACCTTCTCTACCCTTTCAGTCACATGTTCTATCCTAGCCCCTCCTCCAGTAAACAAACAACAACGTCCTCCCCTCGCTTAGCGTCTTATCTGTCTTTCTCAGAATAGACTCACACATAAACACCCTCTCTTTTCTCAGTGCCCCCTCAATCACTGCCTCAGAGTAGCTCCTTCTCCGCTTTGCATCTGTGTGGTTGTTGTCTTTTCCCCCTGTCATATTCTCTCCTGTCACATTCTCTTCCGTTCCATTCTTTCCTGTCGCTTTTTCTCTTGTCACCTTTCCTCCTGTCATCGTCCCTTTTATTGACTTCTCTTCTGTCACATTTATTCTCACTTCTTTTCCTCCCATCACATTTTCTTCTCTCCTCTCCCGTCTCATTTTCCCTCCTACCTCATTCTCTATGGTCACTTTCTCCCCGTCACCTTCACTTCTGTCACGTTTCCTGCCGTCGATTCTCCAATTTCTTCCCCTCCAACTACCTTCCCTTCTCTCAGTCTCCTTTCTTCAGTCTTCTTGCCACTACTCTGCTCCTTAAGTCTCACAGTATTCCCAACTCTCTCCCTGTCGTCTCTCTCCATTCCACCTGTGTCCTTGCTAATTCTCATCTCCATTTCCTTCACAATATCTGTCAACTTAACTACCTCCTTCAGGAGACATTCCATCTTCCAACACTGAAAGGTGAATTCCTCATCCTTAGTATCTGCACATGACTTCCCATAGCTGGACAATGCAAAATCCATCCAGCTGTGGCAGTCATCGCACACCATGTGTCGCTTTGCTTGACTTGCCGTTTGCAAGGAGCCATATCAGAATTTATTTAATAATTATGATAATAATCTAATTAGTTATTAAAAATAGTTTATGCCTTTCTACGTAGTCTGTTCTGTATCAAATTAATCAACCCAGCAACAGAGGTATATAGTTGTATATACATTGATGACAATGATGGATGAGTTGTCACAATGCACACAAGAAACAATAGCACTGGATTATCTCTCACTTACTGATACTAACGATACCATGTTACACTACTGATGCACAGTAGTTTTATGACAAATTACCTACTTCAGAAACATTCAGCGTCATCATACATGCCAGAGAAACCAGGCACAACATAATACGATATGTACTGACTGGAAAAACCCAGTAAGTAGAGCTCTGCAAGTCATCATTTGTCTTTTGCGGAGCGAAGATGACCATATCTTTCATTGTCATCCAGCATTGGTTAATTGACTTGCTTAGCTCTATTTACTGGAAAAACCCAGTAAGAAGAGTTCTCAGTGGAACAACAGGGTTGGGATGACAGAGCTCAAACAAGTGAGAAAAAACCAGTTCATTTTAGCAGTGTTTGGAACAACTTCCTGAGACTTGCTGCTAATCTTACTCATGTGCATTGTCACATGCGTATATGCATCTATTCCATTGCCCCAACAGTGGCATCACATGTGACTGAGTACGTCTGTTGCCATTTAGTTCCTAAGTGAAATATGTGGCGTGTTGCTCTGGTACGTGTGTAGCCTAGAGCTGTCAGACTGTCAGGCAGAGTGAGTTCAACCTCTTCCCATGTTGTGCTAGGGCTACAAACCAGTATTGCTTTGCCACACCGAAATCAATGTTAAATCAAGGTTCAATTCTGTTCCCAAAAACTGAGGAGCAGACACCGTTAGCCTAAATGTAAGCAATCCCACACTGTGTGCAAACTTAAGATTTGGTTTTAAGAAAATCTGTACACGCTGATGTATGTCTTATCACTGACCTACACTCAGTGATAAGACTTATGCAGTTATACACAAATGTACATACAACATAATATAACTAGGGCCAATGGACATGTTAAAGCTACGGACATGAGAACTTGAAACAGTAATACATTTTGTTTGACTCAGTGCCAGTGGTATGGATAATAGATGCAGTTTGCATAAGTTATGGTTGCTTAAGTTATGGTTTCTACCAATCCTTTCTCATCTTTTCTAAAAATAAACCTTTCTCCAGTTTTTTCCACACAATGCAATACATTAGTCATTTTGGTACTCGGTTAATGACACTCAATGGAAACCATGCAACCTACATGACCCTAGAGTAGAAAGCAGTTTTAAAATACAAGTGAAAACATTTCTTGGTGTTTTTAAATTATTCAATTAAGACAATGTAGGTTTTAGGCTATAAAATTATAAGCTTTACTAGCCTAGTAAATATCTTTAGGGTGTCTCATTGCAGTTTATTGAGTGATCCTGATGTCCCGTTTTTATAGCCCAATGCTGAAGACATGTATAAATCCTACAATTTTTTTTAACAATATGGATGATGCTACCTGTTGTTTGTTACCCAAACAAATTGGATTCTGTCTTCGTACAGAGGGGATCCGTCCGTCACTGACATATGCAGCCAACTAACAAATAGAACTGTAAGCCTCTACACAACAGAAGTGTTGTATTCTGCAAATATGCCCTTTACACTGTTCAACTTCATAAACAATTTTGTTAGGGTGTAAAAAATCCTCAGATTCACTGGCACGTCATTCGTCTACCCTGAATGGGTATGACAACGATCTATCCCCTGACATGTTATGTGTACACTGACAGAACAGCGCAGGTGTCCAAACCCTAATCAACACGATCCAGGGAGCAAAAAACCCACACAGCCCTATGATGGAGACACAAGTTTGTGACAGATACCACTCAAACAACACTAGTCAAATCTACATACCACGTGGACCAAAGTTCATCTCTTACAGCTCTCTAATCTGGCACCACTAAGGCAGCTGGTTGACAGTGATCTTCTACAAACTAATACGCCTGACAATTTAATCCATACCTTGGTTTACAGGCCAAACAGAAGCAATCATGTAGACTGTTTGCAACAGAAGAAATGTTCCTGACAATGTCCCCATCAATTCGGCTTAAGGTGATGGAGCACACACATACATACAGCTCTCGCAACGGTAATCGTCGTAACTACTTAATCTGCTGGTGAACAAGACAGCATGTCTCGCTAACATTTTTGGAATTTCTTACAGATGCTAAAATTATGTCATGCAACTGTGTACATGTGTCTCTCACCAGTTCATGGGCTCAGCGTTTGAGAAAATATATTGCCCCCCCCCCCAGATTGGTTGGATGAATATTACAGGAGGTTCTTCAATATAAAACAGTAACGACTATTGTCACATTATCCATGACTTGCTGCGACATAAGATATTTTAGCAACCTTGTAGTCTTATTATTTTATTTTCTTGGACAATTTTCTGAGATGGACTTACATGAATTCAGGCACCAGAGTATGTTTTTAATTTCGCCTAGATATCATTTAACATGACTGCGCACTGTAGACTCAATGACCATGTCTAAGATGAAACTGGTACTCTATTCACAATTTCATGCATTGTGGATACAAAATATGCCTCAATCTGTATATGAACACACATGCATATGTAAACAGTTTTTACTTTCCATTTCTTTCCATCTTATCTTCAATCTTATCTTAGCAAAGTTGTATTGACAGATAAAAAGGATACATAATATTGTGCCTCAGTCGTTGGCCTGAAACCTCACCAGATATCACAATCACAAATCAAGGGTGTACCGTCTGCTTCAAGATGCAGATTTTTGGTGCAACCGCGAAACAGAATCATTAGAAATGTATTATTTCCGTACATGAAGTTGGTGCATACTACCAAGCCTTACTGAATTGATTACGATATTTGTTAATTTAAAGTGAACTCATTTACACCTTGTGGCCACTGAGAGGGACCACACAACTGACAGGATAAGTAAGGACACACTCCAACGAAAACTGAAGTTATACTCTACCAGCTAATCAGTAGGTGAGCAAGTAGAGGCCATTTGAAATTTAGAATAGAACAGTTGACAGACATGAGTGTGTTTACTGCAGACATAGACCACCTTCCAGTCGTTTACAAGGTAACATATACTCTATTCCCTCAACTATCAAATGGTACTAGAAGCTGAAGCTGCCCCAAAACTTAGACACAAAAATGTAGTAAACAAAAGTGGACAAAAAAAGATCTTTTACAAAATTACTCAAATTCAAAGTATTGGTATACACTTGCACAATGTACCGTAATGACTGCATGTAGTGCATGTACACGGTGTATGTACACGGTGTATGTACACGGTGTATGTACACGGTGTATGTACACTGTGCATGTACACTGTGTATGTACACGGTGTATGTACACGGTGTATGTACACGGTGTATGTACACTGTGCATGTACACTGTGTATGTACACGGTGTATGTACACGGTGTATGTACACGGTGTATGTACACTGTGCATGTACACTGTGTATGTACACGGTGTATGTACACGGTGTATGTACACGGTGTATGTACACGGTGTATGTTACACGGTGTATGTTACATGGTGTATGTACACGGTGTATGTACACGGTGTATGTACACGGTGTATGTACACGGTGTATGTTACACGGTGTATGTTACACGGTGTATGTACATGGTGTATGTACACGGTGTATGTGCATGGTGTATGTATATGATGTATATACATGGTGTATGTATATGGTGTAAGTACATGGTGTATATATTTGGTGTGTGTATTTGGACACATAAAAATTATAAAATTCTCAGCTGTCCAAAAATATATGGTACAGAAAATAATTCACACACCCTGTTTGAATATTTACAAACAGGAACAAGTCCTGCAATGTTGGTACGCAATTGTCAGAAATACAAATAATTGGTGTCCAATTACATAGAACCAAAGGGAAAAATATGTTTATAGTGTCTGAAAACTTAAAGTACACACAAAAACAATTAATTTTCTAGATTTGTAGGGTGTTCGAATGAACCAAACATGCAGTCATAGTTATACGTCACAACCACCACTCATGTCAACGACAGATATGTAAAGTGTTTCCAACTTTACAATATTTTAATTTGACCTTAGAGTACCCAAATTATTTTTACAAGCTGCCACACAGCAAAGATATGGTGTGACTGAAACAGAACAGGCTGTATAAAAAGCTGGAAAAACTTGTTGTTACTAAGCAGGTGATCTCGCCAAGATACACTGCGGTGACATAGACTGACAGCCCCCTATGCCTTTGAGACGCGAATAATGATCATATCTGGTTCAGTCTAAACAGCGGAACTGTGTAGCCCAGACAGCTGAATATTCATTTGACATGCGAAACTGAAACATGTTTTGCCGTCGTCATGGCGATGCAATATAGCCAGGTAAAAAAACAATGAACACGAAAGTGAAACCAGCATAGTGAAATATTGCGACCGTTCTACCTGCTGCATAGGGAGTAAGAAATATAATATTTAAAAAAGACATTCAAATAACATCTAATAAAATTGTTATTTAAATTTGTATATCATATAATGTATATATATATGTATACATAATAATAATTTAATTGGAGTTCCTGATACTAACAAAGCCATTCACGGGAGGCTGCATCTGAGATATTCAAACAAATGTATGTTTAACATTTCGTAAGTTAAGTTTCTTGACAGTAACAGCTCAAAATGTTGTATAAACGTTATGTTTGGCATCCTTGCTATGAATTAAAAAAGATATATTTCTAAAGATGGATTGGAGATCCTGTGTTTTGGTCGGCTGTCAAAGCAACATCATCACAACAACCTCCTTCTGGACTAAGATAATGTTGGAAATTGAGGCACTTTTGTATGTCAACTTAGGAAACTAGTCATGTTGACCACCATGAATCATCTAGACCTTTTAATAAATAACAGGGTTTCATAGATGTTTAAAATAGCCTGTGTCGTGCCTTACAGTGATTGTGTCACTGATGTGTGTCCAACCGTGTCTTCAATGTTTCTGTTTCTGTTTGCAATACTGCACAACATCCCAAAGAATGGCTTCGGCCAGTGGTGTTATTTGAACACATCCCAATGTTGTCACGGTTCTGTATCTGCCTGGGGTGTTGCCATTAAAATTGTAAATAGCAACATGTGACTATCATACCAGAAAAGACCCTCAAATTTGACTGTGTCAAAATAACTGAGTTTTAAACTGTGACACTTAATAGCTTTCATAACTAAATATCACAGTCACAATGGTTAAGACAGGTTTTAAACCTACATCATACTGCACTGCTAACAACTGTCACAGATCACATATTATATAACTGTCCCTATCTATACTGACAAGACATTGGTAGAAAGAGCTGTAGGCAGCAGAAACCATCCACACCTTGTACACAGTACATCAGTGAGCTGCCCCAATCTTCACACATTCACATGTCTCTTGCACATAGGCATGTACGAGTCTGCCAACAACTAGTCAAAGTGTCAAGTGTACAAAACGGCCCCAATCAAGTGTTTACAGAGATGAATCATCAAAATACCAGACTCATAACTGGACAATCAGAAGACGGTGAAACTCCCACTGAAATATCACATTCAGAACTGGGCAATGTGAGGACGGGCACAGCTATTGGAGTGCTAATAATGTCTCGTCACATTAACATTACTGGTTAGAGAAGGTACGCTGATGAAAATCCTGCGCTGGATTCCTGTCTCCCACGGTTACGGTTACATAGATCGCAACGATAGGTGATGTGACCTTGTTCTTATGGGGTTAATCCCCCTTGTAAAGGCAAGATCCCTGGCTTGGAAAGCCTATACCCAGGGCCTGCCCTACCAATGCCGAGGGCCTTCCCACCAATCACTCCACAAAAAATTTCACTCAGAATGAATTTGACATCTCACCAAAAAAATTGAAATCAATTCCTTTTCACATGATTAAGCAGACCATCTACTTCTACACCAGTGGAACATTTATGGCAAATGTTGTAGTGATACATTGTTAAAAACAGTTAGCATATCATAATTTTAATATAATGATCTGTAAATATAAACAATTTTGATTTCCTTAAATGACATGATTTCCCACAGTAAACAAGGATATGAAAGTCTGAGGTTAAAGTACTCACCAACAATAATTTTTGTTTGTTTTTCTTTGCTGCAATACAGTCTTTCCCGTTCTACATTTTTGTTTGTCGGAGTGCTGGCATAAATTTAATAACATTGCATGAAACAGATGAGAGGCAGCATTTGTGTAATCACATTTATTGCAGCATTTCTATTTATATAAGGCTAAATTAAGCAGGTAATGAAACTACGGAGTAATAAAGAATACTGCAGTGCCATTGGGGCACAACCAGTGTACCGACTGCTGCTGCAGAAAGGCTGCTTCTTGTTTCTGGGCAATCAATCATTTAGCAGTCTGCTAAATGCTAAAAAACATGTATGAAGAACAAGAAGAATACAATGAATTGGGTCACATTTTACTTACATATATAATTTTATTAAAAAAACTCAATTGAAATTAAAGTGACGATTTCAAAGTTGTTATTGGAGCTTCAAACAAACCCATTTACTACTGATAGTATGTGTTGACTGCCACAGTGTAGAGTTCCTGCAGAAGGTTTGCTGAACCATGCATCAACTTGCAGTTCATTCCCTGGGACGATCCATTAAAAAGTGAACATGGTGCAAACGCTAAATGACACTCGAGGGATTGAAATGAAAGAAAGCAACCTTGACATTACATTTCTTTGACTTGGCAATGTCCACACTCAGACTCCCTGCATTTCATCTTCCCAGCTACTTAATCCAAATTTGTAGGGTCTCACACCTTCTGCAGTGCCTATGACAGCAGCAAGTCACAAAGACAACAGATCACATGGACAGCAGGTCGCAGGTAGAATCTATTCGGGTAGATCACAGACATTAGGTCAAATGGTCAGCAGGTCACAAGGTCAGCAGGTCACAGAGACAGCATGTTACACACATCCTTTAGAAGTTATGTGGACTTACACCAAATCAAATATTTGGATTAGATATTATAATTATTAGATGAAACACTCGGGGTACTGGGGTTGTACCAGGTCAAAGGGGCTGGAAGCAGTTCACAAGGTCTTGTAGCATATCACAAGGACTGCACCAGGTCCAGATTAAATAAGTACTCTGTAGTATGTAATTAAAACATAGTTTGAGGCATGTCAAACAGCCAAGACAGACGTGTCTGACATGAATTAATTTGTTGAGAGAATCCAATTGGCCATTGCGTTCTTCAAGCGGCATGCCTCGCACAGGCAACAACTACAGTTGTCACCTTTCTATGTTTACTAACACGACCGGTTGAAGAGGCAAAACACAAGATTGGAAAAGTGGAGCACTTCAACACGACATAACCCTCCTATATGAAAATACAACTACCCAGTACAATATTCTATTATGTAGAATTTGGACTTCCTTGGACACCTAACTCTAATCTCGCATCCATATTATATGGACCTGGATCCATTTTTCATGGGGGTCCATATTCCATACGATACCAGTATCTATGCCAGGGGAAATAAAAGATCACACACCCCTTGGGTCCAATATGTAACTTGTAGTGGACTCACCGACTCAAACAAGACAGAATCTTCAGCAAGTAAAATGAGGTCGTCATTTATAAGATTACGAAACACTTGCATTTTCTCATTTAATTTTTTTAAATTCTAAATTGATGCCCTTCCTGCTTTTGTACGCTGCATGATTCTACCTCATACAGAACAGACTGGCAATGATTCTACCTAGTACAGAACAGACTAGCAATGATTCTACCTCGTACAGAACAGATTAACAGAACCACATGGAGGTGGGTTAGCCAGACTGCATTGAACATGTGAAACTTATTTTGACAAGCTCACACCCAAGAACTTGTGGAATGCAGCAGGAGTTGGACGGATTAACGACTGTATGAGTCAGTCACACAGAATTTAAGTCAGTCTAATGACATCAAAATACAGATGCCACTGGCAGACCCACGTATGACTCCATATTCAAGATTAGCTCATTTGACCGATGGGTGAAGTCTACTAAAGGGCAGCAGGATGTAAAACATATTACTTTAAAACTGCCAGGGGGGCAAGAAAGACACAGCCAGTATGTGGATGAGATATGAGTATGTGATAGAAAACAGAAACAACTACATAGCCGCAAATAAATCATGTGCATCAATGAGCGTTGTTAAATAAATCACAGTGCATTAATAAATCACTCCTGCTTGGTCAGTTTAGCTCCCAGACCCTTGAAAGCTGCATGCTGCTGGTGAAGCTATATATACACCACGTGGCATTACGCAATAACGTCTAAAATAAGCACTATCGTGGGCAGACGTGCCAGGTGAGTCTGGTGGACAGTGTGTGTGTGTGTGTGTGTGTGTGTGTGTGTGTGTGTGTGTGTGTGTGTGTGTGTGTGTGTGTGTGTGTGTGTGTGTGTGTGTGTGTGTGTGTGTGAAGGTCATTCACACCCGCATGGCACTCCTTACCTAGGAGTGAACAAAATTATGACCAGTGGTCCTTTCATGTTGACCAGATCAAATTGATTTTATCTTGCGCAATCATTTACCTAAATAATGAGAACAATGTGTTTCTAATTTATATTTATTATGCTCCAAAAACAAACAGATTTGAATCAATAGGACGCAGTTGCTCAGCTACAGCAATAATTAATATTTTAAAAGTTTTAATAAAATTACCATTTTCTGTATGTTTGATTGTAGCACTGTTTTCAACTCCACAATGATTCATGAACTTTTAAGCAAACAATTTCTCAGCCACGGTCGTCCAACACAGATTGACAGAATACCTTTGTACATTGTTTTGACATTCATATCAACTGTGCTATCAAAACCTCTGGCAACTGTAATCAGTTGGAATACAAGACACTGCCAACCACATACAACCTAATCACAGGCATACACATGCATGCAGAACGTGAATCATTGATCACTTTCGCTTTCCAGAGGGGAACTGCTGAACACAAGTCCACCCGGCTGACCTATTGGAGATCTGCAGGCAGCACCTGAGGCAATAGATGTGTGGTAACCAATCCATACACGTAACCACTGCCTGAGCCAGGGACAGCCACAGGCCATTGGTGGTCAAACTGGTCATACATCACTGGCAGCTAAGCAATCTACCCCAGCCTCCAAAGGACAACAACTATTTTTACAGTACTCACTGACCACTGGCTAACCTACACACGGGTTCACTTGAAGGCAAGGACTGTCCTCTAAACATGAGTCTAATAATAACAATAAGAGTTCTTTGTTGCATCATCTTTAGTTTCAGTAGCTAATTAGTGGCGTTTCTTTATGACTTTTTCTGGTTTCGTCTACTGTATCAGAGAAAACAGATTTCTTCCAAAATAAACTTAACCCAGACTAATTATGGCCTGAGTTTTTCTTTAATTTATACCAATTCTAACCATAATAAAACATTAAAAGAACAGAACAAACTCATGTTATTCTTAACCAACCGTCTTGCACTTTACTGCCTAGATATGTTGGTATTAAGAAAACAAACTTGATATTTAAAAAAGTATACTCTGCCAAGCATGCTGTTTCCATGGTGACCTTTCTGATGCCAGTTGAGAGAACCTGCCCCCTCCCCCACATATCCACCCATTCCCAAGGGGAGTAGTAGGGCAGATCAGGAATGTCATAAACCATACACCACTCACTACCATACATAGTTATTTATGGAAAGGCAAAGGAGGAAAGTAGGTGTGATGGGAGACAGGCACATATTGCAAAAACTCAAGGGAAAGGTACTATACACACGTGTGACACCAGTCTACCTGTATGGCCTAGAAACTATAGCAATGACAGAGAAACAACAGGAGAGGGTACAAGTGTGACACCAGCCTACCTGTATGGCCTAGAGACTATAGCAATGACAGAGAAACAACAGGAGAGGGCACAAGTGTGACACCAGTCTACCTGTATGGCCTAGAGACTATAGCAATGACAGAGAAACAACAGGAGAGGGCACAAGTGTGACACCAGTCTACCTGTATGGCCTAGAGACTATAGCAATGACAGAGAAACAACAGGAGAGGGCACAAGTGTGACACCAGTCTACCTGTATGGCCTAGAGACTATAGCAATGACAGAGAAACAACAGGAGAGGGCACAAGTGTGACACCAGTCTACCTGTATGGCCTAGAGACTATAGCAATGACAGAGAAACAACAGGAGAGGGTACAAGTGTGACACCAGTCTACCTGTATGGCCTAGAAACTATAGCAATGACAGAGAAACAACAGGAGAGGGTACAAGTGTGACACCAGCCTACCTGTATGGCCTAGAGACTATAGCAATGACAGAGAAACAACAGGAGAGGGTACAAGTGTGACACCAGCCTACCTGTATGGCCTAGAGACTAGCAATGACAGAGAAACAACAGGAGAGGGCACAAGTGTGACACCAGCCTACCTGTATGGCCTAGAGACTATAGCAATGACAGAGAAATAACAGGAGAGGGCACAAGTGTGACACCAGCCTACCTGTATGGCCTAGAGTCTATAGCAATGACAGAGAAATAACTGGAGAGGGCACAAGTGTGACACCAGCCTACCTGTATGGCCTAGAGACTATAGCAATGACAGAGAAACAACAGGAGAGGGCACAAGTGTGACACCAGCCTACCTGTATGGCCTAGAGTCTATAGCAATGACAGAGAAATAACAGGAGAGGGCACAAGTGTGACACCAGCCTACCTGTATGGCCTAGAGACTATAGCAATGACAGAGAAACAACAGGAGAGGGCACAAGTGTGACACCAGCCTACCTGTATGGCCTAGAGACTATAGCAATGACAGAGAAACAATAGGAGAGGGCACAAGTGTGACACCAGTCTACCTGTATGGCCTAGAGACTATAGCAATGACAGAGAAACAACAGGAGAGGGTACAAGTGTGACACCAGCCTACCTGTATGGCCTAGAGACTATAGCAATGACAGAGAAACAACAGGAGAGGGCACAAGTGTGACACCAGTCTACCTGTATGGCCTAGAGACTATAGCAATGACAGAGAAACAACAGGAGAGGGTACAAGTGTGACACCAGTCTACCTGTATGGCCTAGAAACTATAGCAATGACAGAGAAACAACAGGAGAGGGTACAAGTGTGACACCAGCCTACCTGTATGGCCTAGAGACTAGCAATGACAGAGAAACAACAGGAGAGGGCACAAGTGTGACACCAGCCTACCTGTATGGCCTAGAGACTATAGCAATGACAGAGAAATAACAGGAGAGGGCACAAGTGTGACACCAGCCTACCTGTATGGCCTAGAGTCTATAGCAATGACAGAGAAATAACAGGAGAGGGCACAAGTGTGACACCAGCCTACCTGTATGGCCTAGAGACTATAGCAATGACAGAGAAACAACAGGAGAGGGCACAAGTGTGACACCAGCCTACCTGTATGGCCTAGAGTCTATAGCAATGACAGATAAATAACAGGAGAGGGCACAAGTGTGACACCAGCCTACCTGTATGGCCTAGAGACTATAGCAATGAAAGAGAAACAACAGGAGAGGGCACAAGTGTGACACCAGCCTACCTGTATGGCCTAGAGACTATAGCAATGACAGAGAAAGAACAGGAGAGGGCACAAGTGTGACACCAGCCTACCTGTATGGCCTAGAGACTATAGCAATGACAGAGAAAGAACAGGAGAGGGCACATGTGTGACACCAGCCTACCTGTATGGCCTAGAGACTATAGCAATGACAGAGAAACAACAGGAGAGGGTACAAGTGTGCAAAAAAACAACTGGGTTAGGAGAATTACGTGGGTAAAGAGAATAGATATGCGAAGAGTGGAAGAGCTGAGGGAGGACGTTGGTGTGGAAGAAAGTTTCACGAAGAAGTTGGTGAGAAGTCGGTTGAACTGGGAAGGACATGTGGACCGAATGGGAGAAGAACAGGTGGCAAAGAAAGCAGATGCCTGGAGTGGAGGAAAAAAGAAGACGAGGGGAGGGAAAAAGAAGACGAGGGTGACCGAGACTGAGGTGGGAAGGTTGTGTGAAGAGAGACCTGGAGGGATAGAAAGGGGAATGGAGGAAAAGAGCAAAAGACCGAGGAGAATGGAGAAGGTAGAGAATTAGTGGAAGTGCAATGAAGAGGAAGAAAAGAAAATGTTGACGTATCCAAGCCAGCCTCCCCCGATGACAGGGAACGACGAGGAGAACAACAATTCAAACTTGCATATATTACGACACCCAGCAAATACTGCCAGGCTTACAGGATCAAGCAGACAAATAAAATTGCTGGCAGGACAGTGGAATAACACATAGCTAGAAACCTTTGGCTATTAAAGATCGCACCAAATACTGTGGTTCTTGTTAATGCTTGAACACACACTGCAGACAAACAGCTTCTTGTGCCAAGCTTTGAGCAAGAGAACCACTGTTTTAGCAACCATGTAAACAGAGCAACGTGTACACAATCCCCTTCAGAAGTAATAATACTATCTATTATACGTCTTATTACTCTTGACCCAAACTACGTACACACAACCGTAGTACAGCACAACATGCATACCCTCCAATTTCAAATAATGAGGAATGTGGCGTGATAAAACTACAATTGAGCTAATTAAATGTCACAGAGCTTTGAGTAAATGCTTTGGTCAAAATCTGCAATTTTCTGCTAGCGGGCAGTCAATAATCTACTTCAGTTGCTGTGAATGTCATAAGATCCAATCACCTTCTGCAAACTAATGGCAGGTCACTCAGTAACAATGTGTGTGGCCTGACAGAAAACTCAGTCAAATCTATTTATAATTTTGAGCATGTAGAAACGATTCAAAGACTCTGGATGAATATACTGCAACATCATCTGACCCACATTTGCCAGGAGTGACTGGATAGGATGGAATCTCTCTGCTAACATGCCTACCAAGATTTAATATAAATATATATAATTTAGTTAACAAATGCATATTTAATATGACATAATTACCTCACAAGAAACTTTTTTCTCTTTTGAATAAAAGTTTCTTGTGAGGTAATTATGTCATATTATAACAACCAAAAAACAGATCTTCAATCCATTCAACAATGCATAATTGTGACACATTTCTGCCTGCTAAGATTCCTGTCATTCCATACATGCACGCACACATGAACGCACACATACGTACAGATTAGTGCTGGAACATTCACTGTTTAAAGACAAGCTGCAGCA
The DNA here is from genome assembly GCA_963995525.1 of Escarpia spicata. Lineage (NCBI taxonomy): Eukaryota > Metazoa > Annelida > Polychaeta > Sabellida > Siboglinidae > Escarpia > Escarpia spicata. The sequence continues at coordinate 10,690,857 of OZ023214.1, read as the reverse complement.
ATTAAATTAATTACTCTTGTCTACCCCACTGGCATTCAGATTTCCATCAGACATAATTTTACCAGAACTGAGTGACTTCAGCATGACAACAGTAAACTGTTCAGAGGAAACAAACAATGTAATATGTTAATACATGTTATATTCTACAATACATTTCCTAGCTATTCAATCGTACATGGCTGTTTTATGGTTTCAAATATCCAATATCTTGGAAATGTACATGTACTGCGACCCACATGCTGTGTAGAAAACACCAGTGTTCCAGAGATTTCAATTCGTAAATTACTGCAGCGTGGCAATGCAGATAAAATTATGCTGGTCTTACATAATTCTGTTTTCAATATGTGCACTCTATGACCATGGATTGTAAATGACAAATAATTATATACACACAATGTGGATAATAACACCTACTAAATCTAACTAAGCTGTGTTTAATCAACTATGACTGGCAGCAAAAGGCTACCATTACCATCGGCAAAAAAACATACATGTGCCTTGATCTTTTCAGTGAGTGGAAATAAAGTCACAGGAAAAAAGCAATGGAAATAAAGTCAATCTTTCACTAGAAAAAATTTCAAAGGAAATAGGTACAAATTAATTTTATTGGCCACATTCCAAAAACTCTTGTGACGACACTCTGGCCCAACAAACATTGTCACCCTATAGCAATGCACACTGTATCAGCAAGAACTTGACGTCACTGGACTTTACTTTACAACAGAATTGTAACTTGGGTAACCCGTTGTGTAGTGCACTTTGTTTAAAAATGTAATTCCCTGAAAGATGTAAAAGTCTTAACGACTTGGATACATAAAGAAGTGATAAAGACCCACAATGCACTACTAGTTCGAACCGTTGCGACAATGCATAAAACTTAACATCCGTCATCAATCAAGCATTCTGTGAGTTAGTGCAGCAAAGGACACTGCCACTGCAGCAGCATGCACAGAGTCACAGACTACACATAATTATACAGTGATTGCATATGAATGGCACGATCATGTTTCTTCTTTTCCTACACCTTATGTAACGGTTATTCTGTCAAGAAATTACACACAACAGACTGACACCCATTTGGGTATCCACCCTGCCCTGTCGGCCAGATGACGTGGCTAGCACCGGCTGCACCCAGGGTCCTGACGTAAGGACGCCATGTAACCAGCAACAGGACAAGTGTCCTACAGTGAGTGGACCCGACAGATGAAAGGGGGGTCAATTAGCGTACACCTACCTGCATTCGTACTTGTACACATTGTAGTCGCGCTGCCATGCTGCCCACACACCGCTGACGATGGCGACGATGACAACCATGATTGACACTGACTAGAAGTGTTTGTACCGCTGCAGCCACTGTTACAGTGCTGCTGTGGTGTTGATGGTGCCGGCGGTGCCAGTACCAACTGCTGGCTGATATCACAGGTGTTGGCCCCAGCGAGGCCACAAGCCTCCAGATGGCTGCTGCAGACGTCATGGTGGTTCATATTGCTGTTCTCCTCCACAACCTGGCAACAAAACCAGATTTATTACATGAGTTCATTTTGTAAGACACCACACTTTTGAACACATCTAAATTCTGTATACAGAGATGTACAGGGATTAAATTGGACTTAAGTCACTTAAAATGCAATTTATTTATTAATCTCCACTACCATTTGTGTGCATCTTTAAACTCACTTTGACTTCTCAAGAATAAATATAGAAATCTTTAAAGGGTATAAATACTAGCTTTAGTAATTAAGTCCAGACGCCTAATGGCAAGTTGTGATCATTGCAAAACCTGGAACTCAAACATTTTACAGAATTTGCTCTTGATCAAAGCAGCATCACAAAACTGACATTGATGAAATGACCCCTGCCAGAAAGAATGAATAAGCTGTTCAATTGACTTGTAAGTCAATATTTATTCTTGTAAAGTATACAATCCAAAATTACAACTACAATGTTGTATAAGGACTACGAGTAAAAGAAGTACTAGATCTACAAGTCAGTACACAAGTATAACATGCAAAACCCTGCGTACTTTAGACTGCTTTGTCATGACTGTATCGCTTACGGCCTGTCAACAGTTACGTGCTTCTATTGGCAAGATTCCTAGTGCAGACTATGACTAGACTTGACATAATTTGTTTTAAGACATTATTAGCATTACGTTGGCTGCGGCTACCACATTATCCATGTACAGTCACAGCAATAGAGTCACCCAACGTCAGACTACAGAGTTCAGACAGAGTGTCAGGCAATACGTATGGCTTTGCCCGCAGATCTTTTAACTTAATGATAGTAATTCGTCCTAGCACAGACATGTAACAGGATATATGCGCTACTTTCCGCAGTGCTCCTAAGTTGTAATGCTAAAAATAACAGGGAGTGCGTTCTATTTCCATTAAGAGACCCAGTAATGCTGTAGCAGACAGAAGTTCAAACCGAAAGTCTGCCACCAAATGAACCCATGTCGGGTCTACAAAGACTGGTTCACCCGAACAACAGGTACAACTCTTTGGGGAACTACCCAAGAAGCATTAATGACTCTTCAGCGTGTAAATGAGCACTGCTAAACAGTCCACATCGGCCAAATAATAGAAGTTCTCCAATGTAAACTTCTCGACAGGAATAGCTTCTTCAGTATCACTATCAACAAATGTCAGGCCAACAGATCATCCTCTACGTGGCCAATCAACACCAAGTGCTAGTCTACTATGACTAGTACAAATTTTAATAATAATACCTTATCAAACATGGGAGGTAATGTACAAATTGGCTGTCGGAATTTACTAATTAAAATTTCAAAAATATTCACTGAATCACAACCAGGCAACAAGGTGGAAAGCATATTAGACTTCTTTAAAGATTGAACAATGCATTCTACTCCCCTCTATTAACACTATTTAGCTATGAATTTGATTCACCATGATTAGAACAGCTTGCCACAACTGTAATTGACTGTCTACCTGTAACTAATGGCAATACTTATCTTTATCTGAACAGCTGAGCTGCCATTCAAACTACAAATCACCAGGGCAGTTAGGTGTGAAAGATTAAAATAATCCCCCTACATATGTCATGATGATGTCATTGGACAATTTACTAGTTCATGGCCTTGCTGTTTCTACTTTGAATCTGTATTTCAATAAAATGGTTAACTTTTCTAACTTATTCTACCAAACATTTCTTCCATGAATCAAATAAATAATAATGTTTTACACATTCTTTTCCTGAGGGTGCTATACTGTCACCTAAGAGATCCATGTCACATATGCATGCCATGACAACTGATTTGTTATTGGATTGCTACCAATGTAAAAAGATTGATGAATGATGAATTACTCCAGAGACAGGATGATTAATGTCTTTGAGTTCTTGTTACCATGTGGGTGACTGGGTGAGGCCATGCATTAGCAGAGCGGCTTCTATAGATGAAGTGGTGATTTTGTCAATTGAAACTGCCCAGATAGTATTGGGCAACCCCAGTGACATTTGAATGACCAGCAACATATTTTTCTTATCACGTAAGGTTCTCAGATGGGCCACACTTATAAATAAAATAATTAATCAAAACACTGACACATGATTAAAAAGGCAGTCTTACTTGGAATTCAGATGCAGTTGTGTGGCTACATAGTTCTGAGTACAACGATTATGATATGAATGAGACAACAGTTAGGAATATTTTCCTTGAGATTTTTCATAATGTTGTAAGAAACTTCTACCAGTGTTTCCCCTGGTATATAACAAGCGAGGCGGGCCGCCTCGCTGTTTTTCTATGCCGCCTCGCCCAAAATATGCCGAAATTGCCGCCTCGTACTATTTCATACGCCCATTTTTTTTTTCACGGTATATTCAGCATCGGCGAGCGGCGCATAATGACACCACAAAGTCACTTATATTCCTGCAAAATCACAGATTTGTAGCAACATCGTTTAGCAGCCAATGAACAACGTGAAAGATATCACTTGTCAGTTGTCCAATCACTGAACATTCCTGCAGGATCCCCAGTGTCTCCAATGGTGAAACCTTGCGGAGTTTCAACATGCTAGAAATCTATACATTTATGTAAAATGGCGCCCAAACGGTAATTTGCATTTTGGTTTATGACGGTAGTGGGAGTGAAAACCGTGCAGGCTGATGGCACTACGTCACTTGTCGACACTTGTGTCGAATCCGGACTCTTTTGAAGCCCAAATAAAAACCGTGCATCCTAATCCTATTCATTAGTCAGCATTTGTATCGAATCTGGACCCTGTTGAAGCTCAAATAGCGACCCGGTTTGCGCTAGTCTGTGCCACTGCGGCTGTGCGTTACCGCACAGCGTGCGTAAAAAGATATATATATAGCAGTGTATGTTGATACAAACCGGGGCGCTATTTACACCTCAAATGGACGTAAGACGCAATATTCTTAAAGGTAAATATGCCTAGGACAATGTTGAATGATGGAACTACAGTGTATGTCACTGAGGTATCAAAGTTAACCAAAACTCAAGCGGCAAAATCAATGACAAAGTGGGTCCGCATTCGACGCAAATGCCCACAACTTTGTCTTAGTCTATTCAACTAATGTTCTATGCGGCTTTGTTTTAGCAAAATAAGGAATGTGATTCATAAGATATCTTTGTGCTAAATATATAATACATATTCCGATAAAGTTGTGCAAACAAACTTTTAGGAAAGTTGATTTGTGTGAAATACTTACGAATATAAACCACAGTTCACATCTCATAAAAAAATGCCTACTACCCAAAACCGTGTATACTAACGGGTTATCAATAACTTGGGTTAGACAATGATATGTTTGCCCAGCAATTGGATGTACTAAACAACTTATACTGTTTTTATAAAAAGGACACAATTTGAGAAACATTCTTGCGATTAATAGAAACATACTTTTGTGGCATTCCAGAAATGACTGTTTAATTAATTGTATAGCATTCTATTCTACACCATAACCAAGTACCAGTGGTCAAGTGGAAACCACACCTCTACTGAGTAGCAGTGGTAAAATGGAAACCACACCTCAACATGATGAAACAATCATGATTACTGACATTTATCAATCATAATTACTACATTTACAAGTAGTGTCTTGTTATTTTATATCTTCCCCTTTATAGTCAAGAGTAAAGGTTAAAACATACCTCAGAATGCACCATTTAAAAAAAAATCTCCGGGGTAGCATGCCCCCGGACCCCCCTAGCCACGCTTCACACCTGCGCCGCTCACATACCCCACCCCTACCACCTTACCCATCATTTCACCCAGGGGAAACGCTGTTCTACCAACAAATAAAATGCACTGTCAGACGTTTGCATCAGTTTGTCATTGAAAATCCCACCCTCCACCCGGAGTACAACCAATGCAAAGCCAGGAAAGCGCAATTTTGTCACATAGTAAAAACTGATGTGATATTGTTTTATTCAACCCACACAAGCACATCTTGCTTAAATTAATCTGGATGTGAGTTGTTTAGATCCTGTCATGTATTCGTTAGTTTGTCTTAATGTTGTGTATATAAATTGTAATTTATGTTTATTAAATGAAATCATGTTTCAAAACATTGATTCTGTAAGGTCTGCAATCAGGGAATATTCGTCTGACAGATGCTAATTCTGTCAGTTTTCCACATTTGCAAAAAGTCAGTGCCCCTAAACTCACGATTTGTGGTAAAATAAATATGATGAAGATACGACAACATGTCTTGAGATGTTTATTAACATTCCGTTCACCAACCATCACCACAAGTTCACCGAAGAGCTGAAAATTCATGTGGTGCTGACAATATTTTGCCGATCTGCTGAACCAACGTTTGGTGACTTTGCGAAGTCGAAGACTGCCGAATCTGCATTGGTTAATATTGTTTAACTGGCCTAATACACAATTATTCTAATAAAAGGTAATGACACTCGAACATACCATTTATTAAGTTCATCAAATGTGATCCATACATGGAAGCAAGTTGACTGCCGATAAAACTGAACTAGCTTTTCCTACGAGAACGGCAGAGTTAGATCGGTGCAGATGACGCAGTTAACGGACACATTATGCTTCACGGAAAACTGATGTGCAACACAGGATGGCGGTGAAAAGCCAACACGCTAACAAAACTGCAATGTGCATGATCGCTGGCGAACCGTATTTCACTAGAATTTCCACAAATTAGAAAGTTATAATTTTGCACAAGTCACTATTTACTGTAAATTTTCACTTGTTCATTCTACTTGTCCTGACAACAAATCACTTGTCCCAGACAACCGGACAAGCGCTATTTTGAATGCTGAAGATTACCTATGTCCTTTGTCTTAGGGAGAACTTAATTATCAAACATTCTGAACATATCCAAGTAACTTTACATAAACCTTTAAATTAAGTATAATAAGCAAAGTCCAATATTTCATCAATCTAATTTATAATAATTATTATAACCGCCATCATGGAAGGGCATGAAATATGGAGTGAGTAGAAATTCTGCATCACAATACAATCAATACCAATACACATCTATGATCTATCAGTATCAATCACACTATAGAACAACCAGTGGAGAGTCATTATCTTGTAGGTACAACAGACTAAACATACTCTTAGTTAACAGTAGTCTGACCTTGGATTTCAGGGTCAACACAGTGACCACCTAGAGCTGTGTAATAATTACATGCATTGTGTGTGTGTGTGTGTGTGTGTGTGTGTGTGTGTGTGTGTGTGTGTGTGTGTGTGTGTGTGTGTGTGTGTGTGTGTGTGTGTGTGTGTGTGTGTGTGTGCGTGCGTGCATGCTTGCGTGCTGCCCTCCATGCAATACAATAATACATAATCTCTGCCTAGGACGTAGCATTTATAATTATAGTTAACAACTGTACTTAGAACTAAAAGTAACAACTAAATGTGTTCAACAAATTATATTATTACTGTCACATGTTAGTGATATCACACTACTTCTACTAGTAGAAACATTACTATTTATTTAAATGTTGTGTTGTCGACTGCCTCTCTATATGAATTGTCCTGAAATTTATGGGAAAAGTTAACTAGTGACCAGTCCAAAAATAAACTTATTTACTATGCCAAGCACTGCACACTGCAGTCACCTCAAGATTGCTAAGAGGGAAGAGAAAATATTCTAATAAGCCGACAGATGGGTTTCTTTGAAGTAAATAATTTTAGTAAAATATACTAGACCACTGTGAGAAGAATGGTTGACTAAGTTGTCTTTAATAATAGCAAAATAGATAAAATTTATGCAAGTACCCTATTTGTAACTGAGATTGAAAAAGCTAATTAATTAAGAAAGACAAGTAAACAAAACTGATCATTATAAATTAGTTAAAATTAGCCTAGCCATGTTGGAGATTTTAAGTGATTTAAAAACACTGTGTATTCTTGATCTTAGCAGGGTTATTTAAATCGCTTGGCAGAAACTGAAACCTGATTGATTTAAATGGCACTAAATTAGATTTGTTACACTTTGGAAGAATGATGTAACATAACTCGAAGACTCACAGGAAACCAAATACATAATAATTATCCAATGTTAACAAGTTATTTTAAATAGAGCACCTTTACTAAGCTATAAATACACTGATAAGCACTGCTCAGTGCAGCTAAATGTGCACATTGGTCCATGATCTGTGAACTCAACTAGAGCTCCAGTTAGGTGTTTACAGTAGCCACAAACGTGTAACTATTATAACTTGTCAACAACTTTTTCTTGGAACCAGGACAATACACATGTAGATATTTATGTAGATGTCATCATCTACTATGCATACCAAGTACAGGCCAATTCTGACCTGAATTATTAGTTCAAAAGCCTCAAATTAATTAGCCATTCTTTGATCGCCCAAGCTCTGTGGTACCATTTTTACTAATTACTGAACGATTACTAGACAGGGTTACAGCTGGAACATTTTGACATGGATATTGGATAAATCTAACCAGAAATGTGTTTAGTTTTGCCTTATACACTGTTTCACATAAATATTCTGCTTAGTCTCATGCAGCAGTGCCCAGGCAAGATTGTGTGAGATGAACAAGGTTAGTCATAGTGCGTGTCAATTTAAATAATATTTAAAGTTTATATTATTAAGTCTGAAGCATTGATGCAATTGAGTTTGACATAAATATAGTCAGAAGTCTGAACATGCTTTATGTAGGTTATGTAATAACCAATGCCTACTTACTACAGCCAGAAAATTCATACCAGGTAAACAAATCCTGTAAATTAAATCTTGTGTTCTAACGCTCTTGACCTATTTTAAATACAGTCTGTTCGTCTGCCTGGAATTAGCGGGTGGAGTAATTTGTAACAGGAAGCCTACTGTATTGAATGTCAGAAAGTTGAACATCAAGGGGTATTATGTAGTTGTTAACTCTCTTATTCGGCCATATTGCCAATACACTGCCCGGACTTGCACTGATTCATGTTACACGTGCTGGCCATAATTTAGCAATTTACACAGGGCCGATAGGACGCACAGTTTTTGACACAGGTGCCTATTACGACTCATAATACCAGTTTTGGATTTTTGGTCTTTTTTTTAAGTACTTCAATCAAAACAACTTTTCTAACAGTTTGTTTTCATAAATTTGACGGAATAGGTGTCAGACATTTTGCACATAGATATCTTACGGAAGAATTTGATCAGTCACGAATTGAATGTACAATGTGTGCCCCCACCATCAATACAAAACATTTGAGTTTGACTTACCTTCCCTGAGAGTTCCTGTAGAAGTTTTTCCACAGTTTTTAAATCTTTGTAAAGTTGTTGTCTTTGACTAAATGTGAAAGCAGGGTGATTTGCTGCCATCGTTAATATTAAAATAACGTCTTCAGCAAATGCCGAATCCACAGGGTCCATGCTCTGGGCGGATTCCTCTCGCAAACTCGGCTCCAGACAGCTCAGTAGCTCGAACATCGTATGCGAGCAAGCGTTATTCGATGAATATAGCAACGCCAAGTAGAGGCTAGTCCTACTCCGGGTTCCTTCGTCCGTGAAATCCGGGGTCAATTTTTTTATCTCTGCAATGTCGTTTGCTTTAATCTCCGCATCCCTGAGATATATGAAATCCTTTCGAGCGAGATCTTCTAAACACGATCCGATGAATCTTAATTCTATCGGTACGCACATATGTAATAATGAACAGAACAGTTCTATCCTTTCCGCACCACTTAAGTCTTTGAACCACACACATACTTCTTCCTTACAGACCATACTACCGCCCAGCAGCAATCGCTGATTGGAAGCACGTCTAAATAATCAAAAAATTGTATATTGTTGTCAGATCCTGTGACAAATCGTATCCACATACGATTTTAACCCAGCCTCTAACATCCGGGCACTATAGTACTTGACATTTATGGCGTGCTGGTTATTCTCCATAGCTATTGGTTAAATATGCTGAAAAATTATCACTAGTCATTTCGATATTATCAATTATGAAGATAATTTAATGATGATTTATATTTTGAGTAGTACTATTATGAATATATAATACAACACACTGCAGCACCTGTTTACTGTATTTACTTAGAGAAATCATGTTTTTGTCCAATTATGTCACACCCGGTGCATACATGCTGACAAGTGGCAGTCTGCGGAAGTACACATGGCATGGACGGGCAACGAAAACATTGTGAAACGCTTAATTAATTGCGGTGTTATTGGGGAACATTGAATGTTGCATGATTAATCTGACAAACGTTGTTGTTTAACTATTGGGCGGCCAACTATTGTTCTTTTGTATTCAAACGATTGTTAAAATAATGGGAAAGAAAAAGGGAAAGAAGGAGAAGAAAGGCAAAGGGGCCGAGAAAACCATCACAAAAACAGAAAAGAATGCACAGAAAAAAGCCAAGAAACTAATTAAAGAACAGGGCGAAGTTAGTATTTTTAAACTATGAATAATTGTTTTAAAACATTCAGAATAATGCCACAACAATCTTCGAAATCCCAATAATGTCATTAAATGATTAATGAATATTGTAGAGCTGCAAATTAATTTATCTTGAAATATGCATTCATCATAACATAAGATCCATTTTCCTACCAGGTTGCAGCACTTGTAGCAATTCAAATTTCTGCTCGGGCAACATGTTATACATATATATATATATATACAATAAACATGTCTTTGCGGCCAACTATCAACTGTCCATAACGATAACCTGGATATAACTGTCATTTTTGAAAGTCCCGAATGACTTCCTATTAGTTTGCACTGCCCACTACCTGTCCATAACGGTAACCTGACTATTGCGTATAACAGTCAGTTAATTTGGACCGAACCATTCATAGTCAACCTGCCGCTTGCGGGCAAGTCAAAGGGAATCCATAATTTCCATGAATAAAACGTCATTGCGTTGGTGTCATCGCATGTACGCGGGACTATCAAATTGCAATCGAGTTACGTGTGGCATCATCAGCTTGTTGCAGTCACTATGTGACTCCTTTACTCCAGCAAAGAGGAGTAGAAGCAGCTTTGATGTCCAAAGTGAGCTCTGAGAAGCCATGAGCATGTAGCCACAGATGTAAGCGGGCCATTGTAATGTTTACCTAGGTGGCTTAGCGTAGCTGGAGAGAAAATCTGGGCCAACGCTTGCCTTCCACTCGTTCACATCTTCGTGTTTCCTTTTGGACATCAAAACTTTTTCTGTTTGCCTTTACTTGGAGGGCGTGATTGATTTCACTATGGCCCAAAAGAAAAAAGGAACATCAATTAAATATAGCAAGTTGTGTAGTGTATTATTTAATATTGTTAACTCTAGGTTTGTATTGTTCACGAGAGTACCAATTAGTGAACGTCAACGTAACCATTCATAATACTGTGGCTCCACCTAGTGAATATCCAAGTCACGAAACTCCATAACGGCAACCTGCCTATAATGGTCGCAGTCCCGACAATAACCATTATGAACAGGCGTCAGTGAGTCTATAGATCTAAGTGCGCTCATGTGGGATTTCTCAGTTTCTGGAACAGCGTCTACTATGGCTGACTAGACCCACTCTAGAGTGACAGTCTCTGTTGCACTGGCTGCACTTGAAGTCTGTCTCAGTCTGGGCAAAGACCTGGCTGCCTTTCCTCCGGGCTCTCCTCTGATCTGCAAGTTGTCAGATCCTCTCCTCTCCCCTCGCAAGGCCCTTGTTCAGCTACTGTCTCCACTGGCTCCAATCCATAGCTATTTGTTCCCACCTGTGAGTGTCGATGTCTAGTGAATTTAGATCATGCTTGCAAGCGTCCTTGAAACGGAGATGGAGAAATCCAGTGGGTCTGCTGCCTGAGGCCAGCTCGCCATAGAGCAGATCTTTCGGAATCCTTCCATCCTCCATATGGTGAACATACCCAAGGCAGCGAAGTCGCCATTGCCATAGCAGAATGAACATGCTTGGGATTTGGGCCCGCTCGAGGACGGCTGTGTTTGAGACTCGGTCCTTCCACGAGATCCCAAAGATGTGTTGCAGGCTAGGCATGAGGAAGGAGTACAGGCGTTTCTCTTGACTGGAGTAGAGGATCCATGACTCGCTGCCATACAAGAGCATGCTCAGGACGCATACCCTGTAAACTGCCACTTTTGTGTTCAGTCAGTTTTTTGTTGCACCACACTATTTTCGGGCGCACAAATCGGGAGCTGGAGTCCCTAAGGCAGTCTAGTGTTGTAATCAACATTCTTCTGGCAACTTCTGCGGCGTGACTGGTACCAAGCAGTATCAGCGTTGCCGTTCCCTTGGATTTATCAGTGACGTAGAGAGAGGGACCCGCTGCGTGGGCTACGAGCCTGTTCTCCATATCATTTTGCTAGCGCCATGGAGAGGAAACTCCAGCTTCGTCTTACAGCGAAGAAACAACACGGGAAGCAGCAGTCTACCGGTTATAAGCCTCGGTGCTTGATTGGCGTAGAGCGAGGCGCCAGGCGTTTCTCCCGTCAGCCCCCAGCCAAATAGGTGCTGTCCCCGACAGTTCACCTGCCTCACTGGGTGCGTGGGGCTTAGGGTTCTTCAACCCGACAAGAGGATTGAAAGTCTTGCGACAGAAGATACAGAGAATAAAAGGAATGAAACAGATCTTAAACTGGGAACTTGGAATGTACGCACCATGACAACCAGTCTGACAGAGGACCTCTGGGAGATAAGTGACACCCGAAAGACTGCAACGATCAACAGAGAGTTAAAGCGACTTGAGGTTGACATTGCCACACTACAAGAAACAAGTCTGGCTGACTCCGGAACCTTGCGTGAAAAGAACTATACCTTCTTCTGGCAGGGATAAGACAAGAGGACACCAGAGAGTATGGCATTGGCTTTGCTGTCAAGAACTCCTTGCTGAGAGCGATCAAACCTGGTGTAAATGGAACAGAGAGACTCCTCACACTTAGACTGCACACATTGGCCTGTTAACCTTGTCGGTGTATATGTTCCAACCTTGAACCCTGCTGGGGAAGTGAAAGATCAGTTCTATGACCTGCATGAAGCCACCATCGGCCAGATCCAAGACAGGAACAGTTACTGTTACTTGGAGATTCAATGCTAGAGTGGACGTTGACCATGACTCCTGGGTCTCTTGTCTGGAGCAGCATAGTGTTAGGAAGATAAATGAAAACGGACAACGACTCCTGGAGCTATGCAGGTACCAAAACCTATGCATCACCAACTCCTTCTTCAAGACAAAGCCACAGCACAAGGTGTCATGGAAGCATCCAAGATCCAAGCAATGACACCAGCTTGATCTGATCATTACGAGAAAGACCCACATCAAAAACATCCTCCTCACTCACACATTTCATAGCGCAGATTGTGACACCAACCACTCCCTAGTCTGCTGCAAGGTCAAACTCCAGCCAAAGATGGTCCATCGTGCCAAACCAGAAGGGAAGCCTCGCATCGATGGCAGTAAGACATCATGCCCTGACAGAAGAGAAGTGTTTGTGAAAACCATTGATGCCGCATTACACACTGATCCTCCACTTGGTAATGCCTAGCAAAAATAGGACCACCTTAGGAATACCCTTCACAGCACAGCAATGGCAACATTTGGGAGGAAGCAGGGAAAGACCAACGATTGGCTCGAGGCTAGATCCCATAAACTTATACCAATCATCAAGGCGAGGTGTATTGCACTCATAGAACACAAATGCTGTCAAAGTCAGAAGACATTGCAGGCAATCAGAACAGCCAGAAGCAAGGTCTAGAAAACTGCAAGACGTTGCGCAAATGACTACTGGCTGCAGCTCTGCCAAAGTATTCAATCTTCACCTGACTCGGGGGCACATCAGGGGCATGTACGACAGTATTAAGAAGGCCATCGGACCAACGCAGAGCAAAACAGCCCCACTGAAATCCGCTTCAGGTGAGATCATCCAGGACAAAGGCAAGCAGATGGAGAGGTGGGAGGAACCCTTCTCAAATCTGTACTTCAGAGAGAACACCGTGTCTGAGCAACCTTGGATGCCATAGAATGCCTGCCGGTGATGGAGGAGCTGGATGAGAACCCCTCCATTGAAGAGCTGAGCAAGGCGATAGACAGTCTAACAGCAAGGAAAGCACCCGGAAAGGATGGTATTCCCTCAGAGGTCATCAAGTGTGGGAAGAGCACCCTCCTAGCGCCTCTGCATGACCTTCTCAATCAGTGTTGGGAAGAAGGATCAGTACCGCAAGACATGACAGATGCGAACATAGTCACCCTGTATAAGAACAAAGGTGACAGGAGTGACTGCAACAACTATAGAGGAATCTTGCTCCTGAGCATCGTTGGAAAACTCTTTGCATGTGTCATCTTGAACAGACTGCAGAAAATCGCCAATAGGGTATATCCAGAGTCGCAGTGCGGATTCAGGGCAAATAGGTCCACAGTTGACCTGATTTTCTTACTGAGGCAAGTCCAGGGAGCAGTGGTAGCCTCTATACATTGGTTTCATAGACCTCACAAAGGCCTTCGACCTTGTCAGCAGAGATGGCGTATTCAAGATTTTGGCCCAGATCGGCTGTCCGACAGAACTTCTCAGCATGATTGAGTCATTCCATGCAGACATGAAAGGAACAGTACAGTACAAAGGTTCATCCTTAGAGGCCTTCAACATTCGCAGCGGCGTCAAGCAGGGGTGTGTGCTCGCCCCAACCCTGTTTGGGATCTTCTTCATGCTGTTGCTGAGGCAAGCCTTCGGATCGTCAACTGAAGGAGTGTACATGCATACCAGATTGGATGGAAGACTGTTCAACATCTCCCGCTTGAAGGCAAAAACCAAAGTGTGTGTGGCACTCGTCCGTGAGATGCTTTTTGCAGATGATGCTGCACTGACCTCTCATTCAGAGGAGCAACTGCAGAGTCTCACAGACCGTCCGACACGTGCATGCCAGGACATTAGCCTCACGATCAGCTTTAAAAAGACAAACATGATGGATGTTGTGGCGCCTCCTGTTATCACCATAAATCGTACAAACTGGATATATGCATATATATGCGTCATTAACGATGATGAGAATAACTTCACATCTGTGAAAAAATAGAATCTGGATTATATGAACGCTCTGCTAGTATTAGGCATTAATTAATGCATACATATAAATTAATTATTATCAGTAAAAGATGTCTCTTCATTGATGCATATGTGCATAAAAACAACCCTGTTTATATTAATAATTGTTTGAAAAGCCCAATTTGAATGAGATTTACAGAAAGCAGCATAGAAGCGAAATGAGTGAGTCACGTGCCAAATGCATGAAACTGACATATCTGCCTTTCATGTATCTATGGTTTATGTGAGCCAGCATACAAAGATGTTGGCATAAGCTTCTGGGTATTTCTGCCGGTTTCTGCCAGCACCAAATCTTACGGCTGGCTTTATGCTACCTTCAGATCAACAGTTTTTCCTTTTTACAAGCCATGGTTTTGGCATAGCTATTGCTGTGATGTTTGTTTGGCGTCGGTTATTATTGCTCTTTTATGATTAACATACTGAACTGGTAAGATATAATTACATATCATAATTAATTAAGTAATTCCTGGTTATTTCAGGAGGATATCGAGTCAATGATTGCCGCATTTCAAGAACAGGACAGACTCCGAAATCAAGTGGTTGAGGAGAAATGCCCACCACCAAGTAGACGGTATGCCACTGTATGCTGATCAGGCTTTCTACTTCATCAGACTTCATTGATTTGCTGTTAGTTATGCTGTGGCTAGTCTTTGACTGTTCAAATTGGTTCCAAGATGGTAGCACTGTATCAACAAAAGCATATTTGGAAATGAGATTTTGACCAGTAACTAGGAACTTTAAATTGAACATAGTATATCAATGAAGTTTCATTTACACTGATGGAATTCCTGTTTCAACTGGGTGTATCATGCAGAAGTGGTGCCACCTGCTGAGTCCTCGTTTAGACAGATGTCCCTGTAAAATGGTGCCACGTCTTGGCGTTACTGTGTCTCACTTATGTTTTTCTCGCAGGTGTAACCTGTCTCTGACGCCGCATCCAGACAAAGATGAACTGGTGATGTTTGGTGGCGAGTATTACAATGGAAGCAAGGTAATAGTTTAATGTGTTTATTTTTTTATATTCCACAGTCAAATTTAACTTTTTTTCAGTTAAGTTTAGGCTGTTTCAGCTCTTTACGTCAGACTGACTACTGTGCCACATGCCGTCTAGCGGCAGTCTGGTGAGGACTGCTGAAAGCGGCTAAAAACGTAACTGAAAAATGCACATTTGACTTATCCGCCATTTTCATTTTAGGTGCTGACATTTGTAAATATAATAAGTTGATTAAGGCTGAATTATTATGAAATTATAGTAAGTACATACCCACAAACCTAAAAGATTGTTGCCTGTATCACTGGCACTAGATGCTAGCAATGTGGACATTGTACTATAAGAGTTATATGAAATATATGCTGCTGAAATCACTCCAGGAAATAACAATATATACTGTATGCGTTTTTCCCATTTTTTTTAGATAATCACTACCAATATGTCTATATATTCAGTAAATTTCAGATATATAACTTGTAAACATTTCATTACAGAGACACCTGAAAACAGGTCAATATAATGGGTGTGGTTTTGGGCATTTACTACCTGTTCATATATTAGGGCATTACAGACACAACTTGCTTGCTACTTAATCACTGGTTAAAATTCAAATAAATTCTGAGACACTAAATTTGAATATTTGACATTAACTTTGAATAGTCCCTAACAAATGGTTGATTTGACACAGAATGATCCAATAGTCTAATGCTTGTTAATTGGTTGTATCCTGATGTTTTTGCAGACGTTTGTGTACAATGACTTGCTGTTTTACAAGATTCTCACAAATGAGTGGGTGCAGTTA
Source organism: Escarpia spicata (assembly GCA_963995525.1). Taxonomy (NCBI): domain Eukaryota; kingdom Metazoa; phylum Annelida; class Polychaeta; order Sabellida; family Siboglinidae; genus Escarpia; species Escarpia spicata. Next base: position 10,674,547 of record OZ023214.1, on the reverse strand, counting down.
ACCGCCCCCAATGCGCCCCCTCCCAGATGTTCCCACCAGGTCAGTGACACCCTGACACCCTTCCCATGGGGTGGGTAAAGCTATTTGCACGAACACAAAATCTGTTATGACAAACATATAACCAGTTATCTTTGTATACTTTGATATGTATATGTATATTCTAGTTACTGTGTGCAGCACTTAAACGGGGAGTGACATACACGTAACACTTTTTTTGTGCATAAAATTACATTGTGACTTCACATCCTATAGCATTTTATGCTAGCCAAGGGGGAGAGGAGGTGCATAGCTTTTGCCAAGGTCACAAGCATGTCTTATTGGTGGACGGAAATGAAGTCACAGAAAATAAAGTATAAAGTTGTGATGTAATAATACAATCTATTGATGGTTGCCTTCACCCTACATAGTACATATACTATGTAGATCCACTAAAATGATAATCAACATTCACTTCATCTTATGTAATAGATGACTGTTGTTAAATATAAATATATCAACAAAGATTAATTAAATGTATTTTTAGTCATTGTATAATCATTTTAGATGATGGATTTGATTCAAAGTATCCACAAAGTATTCAAAGTGTCCACTCAAAAATATTACATATGTCACTTTTGGTGCCACCACTGCTGTCACAACAAGTGACAATCAATGTCAAAAGTTAAAAATACAAAGGATCCGCTAGTTATATCACAAGTGCAACAATTTGTAAATGCAGGTATAGTTACTGGTGACATCTTGTCTACGTGAACACCCATCATGACCACGCAAATATGTGAAGATTCTATCAGATTCCAATGTGTCTTCTCCGAGATTGACCATAAGCATCCTCTTGTGGTGGATGATCCTTCGCACACTCCGATGTCACTGCCACCGATGACTAGTGTACTGTCAGCAGAAACAAATCAAACAAGGTGTATCTTTACTGTCAGTAGAAACAAGTAATGTATTGCAACAGATGATCGATGTACGTTTACTGTCAGCAAGAACAAGTAATGTACAGATGATTGGTGTATATTTAGGTGGAGGTGGATTCCATACTTACTGTCAGTAGGAACAAGTATTGTACAGATGATTGGTGTATATTTAGGTGGATTCCATAATTACAGTCAGTAGGAACAAGTATTGTACAGATGATTGGTGTATATTTATGTGGAGGTGGATTCCATATTTACTGTCAGTAGGAACAAGTATTGTACAGATGATTGGTGTATATTTAGGTGGATTCCATATTTACTGTCAGTAGGAACAAGTATTGTACAGATGATTGGTGTATATTTAGGTGGAGGTGGATTCCATATTTACTGTCAGGTAGGAACAAGTATTGTACAGATGATTGGTGTATATTTAGGTGGAGGTGGATTCCATATTTACTGTCAGTAGGAACAAGTATTGTACAGATGATTGGTGTATATTTAGGTGGAGGTGGATTCCATATTTACTGTCAGGTAGGAACAAGTATTGTACAGATGATTGGTGTATATTTAGGTGGAGGTGGATTCCATATTTACTGTCAGTAGGAACAAGTATTGTACAGATGATTGGTGTATATTTAGGTGGAGGTGGATTCCATATTTACTGTCAGTAGGAACAAGTAATGTATGTGATACTGAACAATAGATGTATTGGTTCATATGTGACACTGAACAATATATGTATTGGTTCGTATGTGACACTGAACAATAGATGTATTGGTTCGTATGTGACACTGAACTATAGATGTATTGGTTCGTATGTGACACTGAACAGTAGATGTATTGGTTCATATGTGACACTGAACAATAGATGTATTGGTTCATATGTGACGCTGAACAATAGATGTATTGGTTTATATGTGACTCTGAACAATATATATATTGGTTCATATGTGACACTGAACAATATATGTATTCGTTCATATGTGACACTGAACAACAGATGTATTCGTTCATATGTGACACTGAACAATAGCTGTATTGGTTCATATGTGACACTGAATAATAGATGTATTGGTTCATATGACTGTGACACTGAACAATAGGTGTGTGGGTTCATATATGACACTAAACAATAGATGTATTCGTTAATCATTAATACAAACTTAGATTATATATATTGACATATATAGCATACAACAGCACTGTTTCGGTTCCCCTAATTCAAATATGTTTGTCATAACAGATGCAATGAAAAAATAGTTGCAGAAAACTAACTGTTATTGCATTTAATCAGATATCAAAAAAATGTTGATTGCATTTGTGTCATGTGAACAGTTTCTATTAATATATGACTGTCAGTATGAGTAAAGTTTCTTTAATTGTCATCTGTGTATTTCAATATACAGTAGGAAGTGTTCATTACAGCTATATTTGTGAATGATTTAGTGGACTGAAATGACACTTGTTAAGAACTTCTCAGTTTCACAGTTATCATAAGATAATGTTTTGTTGCTAGTTATAACATAAATTCTTGTCTGATTCAAAAGTATTTGTACCTGCAAATATGCTTATTCTTTGGATGGCACCACATATGCACAGATGCAAAGTGTTCACAAATGATGTTTGCGATGACGTAAAGTTGAATGTTTTATGTTAACACAGATCAAATGTCCCCAATTGATTGGTGATTCTTGCAGCCTTGGAACAATCGCAGAAAATATGCACAACGTTATGAACAGTATCAATTGACATCCATCAAATGTATGGTACAAATCTTAAAACCTTTAAAAAACCCTAATCATAGGGGAACTTTGAAAAAATAAAAGCTTTAGTTTTCTTCTGAAAGGTCTAAGACTATGAGGAAAATGTTAAAACACCCGCATACGTGTGTATGTGCATACACACGTATGTATGTGCATACACACGTATGTATGTGCATACACACGTATGTATGTGCATACACACGTATGTATGTGCATACACACGTGTGTATGTGCATACACACGTGTGTATGTGCCTACACACGTGTGTATGTGCCTACACACGTGTGTATGTGCCTACACACGTTTGTATGTGCATACACACGTTTGTATGTGCATACACACGTATGTATGTGCATACACACGTGTGTATGTGCATACACACGTGTGTATGTGCCTACACACGTGTGTATGTGCCTACACACGTGTGTATGTGCATACACACGTGTGTATGTGCATACACACGTATGTATGTGCATACATACGTGTGTATGTGCATACACACGTATGCTAGCTCAAATATAGTTAGATTATTGTGATATTAATGTTTTATTTATGATACTGTATCACTGATGCTTTCATCAATGTACTGATGCAATGTATTGATTTACATTTTTTACTCGGTTAACCCTCTTTGCTCCGAGTAGAGCACAGGGCCACACAACGCTCCTCCAACGCGTGCTGTTAGTTGCTGTCTTATTTACATCATTCCAGATGGTTTCATATCATTCCTTGGCAATGGATCTCCTCCAGCTGTTTCTCGGTCTTACTGTTTTTCATTTCCTTTGTGAATTCCATTCCAGCGCCTATACTGTGACTATCGTGATGTATTTTCGAAGTGTGTGTCCAATCTATGTCCATTTTCGTTTTTGGATTTCTTTCACATGTGTTACTGTCGTCAGTGTTTTGTGCTTTAGGCTGTGGCCCTGAGACAGGGGGGCGGGGAGTTGTGGGTGTTTGGGGGGGAGTTTGCCAGCCCCACCCAGTCCCAGTTCTACCACTACAAGGACCTGTGGGTGTTTCACTTCAAGACAAAACTGTGGGACAGGATCAAGTAAGCAGCTCAGTACATCTTATTGGAAATCTCTTGATGCATAAAAATTGTCTAGCCGTTTGAATATACAGTCGAACCTTGCGTTATGGTCACCTTGGTAAGACAGCCACCTTGCCATTAAGGTCACCCTAGGACAGCCCGGATTATTTCATTAACAGTAGAGTATAGGAAGTTAGTCCAGCTAATGCGGTCACCTCGCTATTCAGGTCACTTTGACTATTCCCTAGGATGACCTTAATAGTGAGGGTCCACTCTATATATACACTCTTAAAAACATGTTGCATGTAAGAATTTACCAAATCAGCCATCAGCATGTTCAGATTGTGATAGTAATGCATATCTTCAAATATGGTGCAAGACAATAGAGACAGACAGAGACACAGGTAGAGAGGAGAGAGACAGATTATATATATATTACAAAGAGAGAACAGAAAACGAGAGGGGGAGAGGGAGAGAGGGAGAAGAGAGGGATAGAGAGAGAGAACAAGAGTGCAAAAGAGAGTGGCAACGAGAGAGTGAGAAAAAGAGAGAAAATGAGACAAAGTAGACAGACGGAAGACAGGCAGAGAGACAACCTAGAGGAAGTAACATATTCATTCTAATGATGATACAGTGTATTACATTTATGTATACAATTATCAAATAGGCTTCTAGCAATCACACTGCAACTCTGAGATAGGGAGTACACACATATCTGATGGTGTATATTTCCAGAGCACCAGGGGGACCTTCAGCCAGGAGTGGCCACAGAATGGTCGTCTATAAGAAACTACTCATTGTCTTTGGTGGTTTCCATGACAACATCCGGTATGATTATTGGGTGCCGTTCCTAAAAATAGGTATTTGTGTTAAAGAAGTACTTTACATTAATAATGTCAGTTATTTTCAAAGTTGTAAATAAATATAATACTTAGTGTTAATGTTAAATATCTCTTGCTCCTTCAGATTTTTCAAATTTTCTGTGTTTGCTTGATGTGTAGCGGAGTATAATGCAGTCCAAACTATCAAATAAATTATTATTTTATACAAAATTGTTTCACACTGTTGGTGTAAAGTTGCTAAAGAGTAAATATCGATTTGGCTTTGATTTGAATGTTTTTCATCTAAGCCTTGCCCATTTGACATTTATTTGCCTGTTTTGTAGAGACTACAAGTATTTCAATGATGTGTATGCATTCAACTTGGAGACTTACACATGGAGTAAACTGGAGACCACAGGCACACCTCCATCCCCGCGCTCAGGTACTAACACACAAACACGTCAACCATAACATACTTCTCTATATGAGCAAGTTGTTCATCTGATTGAACTTATCTACTGCAAATTAAAGACAACACAAAATAGTTGACTTTGTTGGTAGAATTATGTTAATGGAGTTGGATTGTTAACTACCGCAGGAAGGTGCGACTGGTAATTATTGGGAATTCCTGCAGTTGCCCTTTGATATGGGGTGCAGACTTGCAGGCTTTTGCATGGTTCCTACCATTAGAATCACGACCAGCAAAGGCACACACTTAGACGAACAAGGACAAAGTACAGCTGATTGAGTTTACTGCCTTGTATAAGATATCTGCCAGGGGTAGTGTAGTCAACTGCCACCACTGGTTCGCGAGGACATTGACAACCACAAACTACTGGTTCCACAGATTTTCCTGCACAAGATTTCATCAGGAGAAATTTTTATTTGCAGTATTGTTAATAAAACACCACCACTGTTTCTTGAGGAGGGTTGTGTGTATGTGTTTAAGAGCTAACATGGTGTCTCTTGTGCAGGTTGTTTGACGGCCGTGTGTCAAGACAGCGGGACAGTTATCGTCTATGGCGGCTATAGCAAGGAACGTGTGAAGAAGGACACCGATGTCGGAAAGACTCACACAGACATGTTCATGTTGGCGCCTGATGGTATTGCTCTTTCACTTCCTTGTTTAGGCCAATTGGCTTACTGGTATCAAACACCATCGACAAAAGTTTGTCATTCTGTCATTTTTCGTTATTGTTATTGCACGTATTCAGTTTTGTCATAACACTAATACGCTGGTGCATGTGATTTTCAAACTGGAAAAGTATTGACATTTTAGTTTTAAAGTACTAATTCAGGAGGAAGGGGTCTGAGAACACGTATGCTCTGTATGAATAGGTAGATGTGACAATTGGAGTAATCTAGAAACCACAGTTGTGTACATTGTAATAACCTATATATGACTTTCAATCAGGAAAGGTATCGACATTTTAAAATTCAGGAGAAGGGAGGGGGTTTTGACAATAAGTATGTTCTGTTTAAATACGTAGATGTTAACAGTTGTGAATGACCTCTAACTTGGATGCTTCACTGATAGGGAAGAATGAAAAACAGGATGCGGCTCCGAGCAAGTGGAAGTGGACACAGGTGAAGCAGTCGGGATTGAGACCGAGTGCCCGTTGCGGCTGCTCCCTGGCGGTCACTTCAGGAACCAACGCCGTCGTCTTTGGAGGTGTTTTTGATGAGGCGAGTTGATATTCTCATCTGTGTATTCAATTCAATTCTATATTTCCAAATGAAAAACGCAAACAATGAAATATATATACACAGTGTACAACATTATAAAACAGTTACAAATTGAAATGGTGAAATTTGAAGTACACTACTTTCCACCAACACAATCACAACTTGTACAGATATATTAACAGCAAGTAGCAACATGGAAGTATGTCATAAGGCAATGTCATTAGTAGTTTCAATTACATTGTATGCACATTCACCATTATCACGTTTATGTGCGTGCGTGGTGATCATCTGTTGCTATCACTACTGGTGTATTTGGAGGTGATTTTGATGAGGTGATTGACAATTTTCATCTGTGTTGTTGTCATGTCCTGTGATACCAATTACGGTGACATGCATTTAAAAAAATACTTGTACTAATTTTATCGAAACATTGAGCTGACATCGTGCATTCTAGTTTCCAACCATTAGTTTTGGTTTCATGTCAAGCTGAGTCACCGAGAATCTATTCGGGATTTGTTCAGAATGTTATTTTACTGGCTGGTGTACTAGTTAACTACTTTTAATCAGTTCTTTGATGGACAGTATGTGAAAATGTAATCATCAGTCTAATTATATATATTTGAAAATCTGAAGCTGTAATTGCAGTGAAGATATTTTGTAGTGACTTCTGATATTCCCCTTCAGAATTAACCATGTTTAATTATGTTTTTTATTTTATGATGAAGCTAATACTTTTTCTGGTGCTATGTTACTTTCTCAGTTGGTCAGTCCATCCATCCATCCATCCATCCATCCATACATCCATCCATCCATCCCATCCATCCATCCACCTGTCCATCTGTCTGTCCATCTTGTTTAGTTGCCTATTCAAAAGTTAACTCTTCAGTCATTTACACTGTATTCTGTGTCCAAACAAATGCACTATCTTGTGCAGTTATTGTCGTCAGTCGCATTCTATGATGACGTTCTGTTTTCTAGGAGGAAGATGAAGAGAACTTGAGTGGCCACTTCTTCAATGACCTCTATGACCTTGAGATGGACAAGGGCAAATGGCACGAGGTGGACTTGCTGTAAGTGTCCTAGAAGGCATCAGTTCAATAGGCAAATGAGCAAAGGATGTATTTTTATAGAATCTAGGTACATGAATAGTTCTCGAGAGGTTGCATCAAAACGTTACATGATGAGTTTTAATTTGCTGTCATTTTGAGAAATATAAGAGATACTGTGTTGGCACCATGTTTAGAAGCTTATTGGATAAGAAATTAATACTGGGCATTTTAAGTGGTCATAACTGATAACACTAACAACTTTAACAAAATCATTATGTTATGAAAAAAGTTAACAAATCATTGTCTGTGATCTATAAATGTTTGGTTAACAGTTGATATATGTCTGACACGTAATTAAATTTAAAATTGGGAACTCATTTTGATAAGGGAACTTATTTGTGATAAATCACAGACTTGGGTTGCACTGCATATTTTATCAATGCAAACGGTTAAATGGCAGTTATGTAGCATTTAACCTGAAGCTATGTTTGTACATGTTAATCAGGAGCAACTGCCTCAACATCAAAGCACACAACTTTCTGTTCACAATTCATGCTGCCTTATCCTTGAGTAGCTCAGCATGGTATCAGAGGGGGGGAATATCCAGGTTGGGGAGACGATACCTGTTTCCCCCTGGAAAGATATACGAGGGGGTAAGATAGACTGTTACATCAGGATATACTTCTGGCAAATATAAAAGTACTAACCGAGTTACCCGGCGTTGCCCAGGGAGAAAAGGCAGTCATACGTACCAGACACCCCAAACCCATCCCAAGTGTTTCCAGTCTACACGTAACTGGTCACTGGCCTAGTTGTTAGGACAACCTTTTGCCAGAAATCTCGATCATTCACCCGTCTACCTGACTTAACTAGCAACAGCCCGATACATGCAAAACTATCGGAGATGTGGGTGCACAAACAAACAGTGTTTTATAATATAGGTATGTCATATTCCTAGATGTCCAATATAACTTTTGACACTCACTTTTGATAATACTTGATAGGCGATAATTTTGACACTAAATGACAAAATGGCACATAGCTCCATCTATAGGAAATATATGAAATACGAAAGAGGGCGCTACATGTAAGCGTGCGGACGTGACCAACGACAGGTAGACCTGGTGCATGTTAAGCGCTGAGGATTTTCAAACATCAATAACTTATACTCTATTCAAAATTTCTGCATACATCCAGCAACATATTTGTAGATGGCATAAGTATCTCTACGATGATATAGAAAAACATTAAATTCCGCGACTCGAACTCCACGTACAGTCTTTTGAAATATTAAGCCCCCAAAGTTCTCTACCCCTGAACGAATTTCGAAAATGTCTAAATCTACAAACCATCTCAATGGGCCTGCTAGATCACGTGCAAAATTTCAGCCTGGTACATGCAAAACTGACGCAGATGTGGGTGCACATACAAACAAAGAAACTGTTTTATAATATAGACTAACTTGACGGGCAATAATTTTGATGCTAAATGACACATATCTGTAGGAAACATATGAAATGCAAAAGAGCGTGCTACTTGTAAATGTGCGGATGTGACCAGCGATAGGTAGACCTGGTGCATGTTGAGCGCTGAGGATTTTCAAACGTCAATAACTTTAAATGTATTCAAAATTTCTGCATACATCCAGTGACATATTTGTAGACGACATGGTTATCTTTACGATGATATAGAAAAACATGGAACTCCATGTACAGCCTTTTTAAATATTGAGCCCCCCAAGTTCTCCACCACCACGGACAAATTTAGAAAATGTCTAAATCTATGAACCATCTCAATGGGCCCGGTAGATCACATACAACATTTCAGCCCGATACATGCAAAACTGACGGAGATGTGCATGCACAAACAAACAGAGAACGATCTGTTGTATAATATAGATGTGTGAGAGATCTTGAAGGATATTTGCTATTACTTTGTTTTTCCATGCAGTGGTAAGAAGGAAATTGGGGAGAAGAAACGTCGGCGGAAACGGAAGGATAAACAGATGGATTCAGAGGCAGGGGAAGGAGACGGAGAGGAAGAAGGAAGCAGTGACGAGATGGAGGAAGATATCGAGAAACTTCAGGTCACTGACTCACCATCTGTAACCATGGAAACAACAGACGAAAGCACGGCAACAACAACAGCAGTGCCTCCTGGTGTTGTGACAGTTCACACCGACAGCGTGTTCACCGTGACAATTGGTCCACAAGGTGGCAGCAGTGTGGGCGACATTGGGGGGGACGATGCATGTCCATTGTCTGCGGCGTTCGTGCCGCGTGCGCGCATGAACAGCATGCTGGCAGTGAAGCACGGCGTGTTGTATATGTACGGGGGACTGTATGAGGAGGGGGACAAACAGCTGACCCTCTCTGACATCTACAGCCTTGACCTTCGCAAGCTGGACGAGTGGAATATACTCATCTCTGACAACACAGCCCCACAAGTGAGTTGTGTTGCAACCAAAACAGTTTGTGTTTCTTGGAGTCAACATTAAGGCGTTGTTTCCTAATTTTGCATTCTTCACAGTGGTTAGATTTTGATGATTTTTGAAATATATCATTGAGAAGCGGTGGCCAGAAGGAAAGTTTGTGTCACGTAATGGGTTAGAAAGCACCAAAACGCAAAGTGGAACACACTGTGGATACAGGCCCTGAAAAGGGAGCATGAATTAAAGGTTCCATAGTCTGACGTCACAAGCATAATTATGCACATGACGTCCATCAAGCTTTGCCTTACCAACAATGTTTAACTATGTACTTTACATTATTAGGGCATTTGTTGCTCTCCTCCTTGTTTCCTGCTGTACAGGGGCGAGGGTCAAGTACAGTATTGTTGAACCACTCTCTGTGTCTCCTCCTTGTTCCCTGCTGTACAGGGGCGAGGGTCAGGTACAGTATTGTTGAACCACTCTCTATGTCTCCTCCTTGTTCCCTGCTGTACAGGGGCAAGGGTCAGGTACAGTATTGTTGAACCACTCTCTATGTCTCCTCCTTGTTCCCTGCTGTACAGGGGTGAGGGTCAGGTACAGTAATGCTGAACCACTCTCTGTGTCTCCTCCTTGCTCCCTCTGTACAGGGGTGAGGGTCAGGTACAGTAAAGCTGAACCACTCTCTGTGTCTCCTTGTTCCCTGCTGTACAGGGGTGAGGGTCAGGTACAGTATAGCTGAACCACTCTCTGTGTCTCCTCCTTGTTCCCTGCTGTACAGGGGTGAGGGTCAAGTACAGTAAAGCTGAACCACTCTCTGTGCCTCCTCCTTGTTCCCTGCTGTACAGGGGCGAGGGTCAGGTACAGTATTATTGAACCACTCTCTGTGTCTCCTCCTTGTTCCCTGCTGTACAGGAGTGAGGGTCAGGTACAACATTACTGAACCATTCTCTGTGTCTCCTCCTTGTTCCCTGCTGTACAGGGGTGAGGGTCAGGTACAACATTGCTGAACCACTCTCTGTGTCTCCTCCTTGTTATCTGCTGTACAGGAGTGAAGGTCAGGTACAACATTGCTGAATCACTCTCTGTGTCTCCTCCTTGTTCCCTGCTGTACAGGGGTGAGGGTCAGGTACAACATTGTTGAACCACTCTCTGTGTCTCCTCCTTGTTATCTGCTGTACAGGAGTGAAGGTCAGGTACAACATTGTTGAACCACTCTCTGTGTCTCCTCCTTGTTCCCTGCTGTACAGGGGTGAGGGTCAGGTACAGTATTGCTGAACCATTCTCTGTGTCTCCTCCTTGTTCCCTGCTGTACAGGGGTGAGGGTCAGGTACAACATTGCTGAACCACTCTCTGTGTCTCCTCCTTGTTCTCTGCTGTACAGGAGTGAGGGTCAGGTACAACATTGCTGAATCACTCTCTGTGTCTCCTCCTTGTTCCCTGCTGTACAGGGGTGAGGGTCAGGCACAGTATTGCTGAACCACTCTCTGTGTCTCCTCCTTGTTCCCCGCTGTACAGGGGTGAGGGTCAGGTACAGTATTGCTGAACCACTCTCTGTGTCTCTTCCTTGTTCTCTGCTGTACAGGGGTGATGGTCAGGTACAATATTGCCGAACCACTCATTGTGTTTTGTCTTTCCAAAGTTTTTGATCCATAGCCCCCTCTCTCCAGCTTTCATCCTCCCCTGATCTTCTCATGTCCCTCCTCATGCAGTCCTCCCATCTCAGCTGTGGTCTTTTCTTGAGTCCTTTGTGTTGTTCCGCCTCTGTTCTCCGCTATTTTTCTGGCATCCATCCTTGCCAAGTGGCCTGCCCATCTCATCCAGCTTCTCAACAATCCTCCTGTTACGCTGCATCACATTCCAACCTCTTATCTCAGGCATTTGTCCTTCTTCTGTCAACAGAAGACATACCAATCTTTCCTGCATACAGTTCTTGCTTAAACCGCTTTGCCCTGTGGTTTTGTCACAGAGTAAACACGTGGAGCCAGAGTTTCAACAAAATATACAACTGAATGTCCAAAAGCTTCACATGTGCAGTGGCCATTTCTATAGTCCATTTCAAAACATGTTATGGCATAAGCATCTTGCATGAGTTTATTCTGGTTTGATCTGCTTTAGGAATGGGAGGAATCAGAGAGCTCTTCAGATGAGGAGGAAGAGGAGGAAGTAGAAGGCGCTGTTGGGGGTGACGGGAAGATTGATGACAGCGATGATGATGATGATGACGAAGATGACAAAGAAGAAGAAGGTTGGTGAAATACATACAGGAAACTCCTCAGTCATGTGTGGACCAATTTATTTTTAATAAACAGATGAAACATTTCAAATATTTATGCAAAGATGACTTGTAACAGACATGAGACATTTTAAATATTTGTGTAAAGAACACTTGTAACAAACATGAAACATTTCCAATATTTATGTAAAGATTGCTCGTAACAAACAGATGAAATATGTCAAATGTTTATTTAAAGATTGCTTGTAACAAACATGAAACTTTTCAATTAATTACGTAAATATTGCTTGTAACAAACATACAACAAATTTCATGTTTTTACAAAGACCACTGTCTATCATGAGTGAGTGTAATGTTCTGGTTTATCTTTATATTGCATTTCTAGATGAAAATATGTTTTTCATTTAAACATGTTTTTTGTCTTTCTCACAGCGATGGAGGCAGAAGATGAGCTGCCACCAGCAGTGACATCTGGTGAGTCAGCGAAGGACTACTTCAGTCGTAATCGAGACTTCTGGATGCAGGAGGCCGACACAGTAGCCACAAAAGAAGGACCCACGGTTACCGGGAAGCAACTGAAGAAAGCCGCATTGAAGATGGCTGAGGAATTCTTTGAAAAGCAGGGACAGTGAAAAGAGTGCATGATATACTGAACCAGTTTATAAACATTTGCATTTGTTGTTATTATCAATATTAGTTTCAAACTTTAATTTTCTTCATTTATAAGACGTGAGATATTGCTCAGAACCAATTTTTTCTTTTTCAAACAGAAGTTGTTCTCACAAGATTATCTTTTATTGATTGGTGGTAACATTACATAGTAATCATGTATTGTAAAAATAAATAAAATGTTGCAGCATTAACAGATTAGGCCAGTGGCTCAATAGACAGTCATTTAGTGATGTTTGTCATTTTGTGTCAAGGGCATAATTATAACATGAATGGAGGGTCACAGTCGTTCGTCACCATGCATGGCAACTTTAAAAGAAGTACACATTTTATCAAAGAAATGTATCCAGCAAAAGTTTATTTCTAACATTTCTGTGCATGTGCAATACTGATTGCATAATTTGTACAGGCTCGCGTATGCCTGTGTGTATCTTTGCATGTACTGTAAATATGTCCACTGAATTTGTTGTGGTGTCTAGTTTTGCTATACCCCTGTAATGGCAATGCTAATAAAAGAGAATCATTGAACACGCTTTTAATATCAGATTTTATTCATGCAAGTACACGAGACACCGAAGACAGTCCGTTGTATGGTTTTAGACCATTGCTGGACTTGTTTTAAAATAACCCAAATATAGATCGAGGTTGATACATTTTAAGTCGGTAGAAGTAAATCAAACATGTGGAGCTCGATTATGCAGGATATAAGGATACACATTTATCAGATAATAGTATACTATAACAATATACAAAAAATAAACTGACATTAAACTTTTTTCGTAGTTTAATGCCTTTTAATCACATGCATATTCACTAGGTGGCAGCTCTCATGGCATAATATTCAGAAGGGCTATTCAAAGCCAGACTATTGTTCTGGCGAAGTCAAGCAGCCAGGCGAGAGTCGGTTAAGCGAGACTACTCGATTACTTATTAACACGTTGTTTGGCTGTCTGTCCGCCATGAGGCGCCACAGTTTTAGCTGGTCGGCCGACACAAATCCAACCGCAACAAACATTCTGGCCACTTTTTAAAATATAAATTTTATATAATAACTGCATCATTCACATCGATTGTGCCCGACTATGTCACGGATGATCTCCAAATCTATACCTAAGAAGAAGAAACCATCGTTTGTTGCAAAATCAAACATCGTTTATTGCAAAATTTACAGCAACCAAGCTGGCGTTTAGGGCAGCGACGAAGTTCCTCCACGTCGATCTGTCTCGTGCCAGCCTCTCGAGGGTGCCCCCAGCTGTGTCCGGCTTCCTTCATCTCCGCTTCCACTGTTCGGCGCCAGGTTGTTTTGGACGTCTTTTCTTCCTTTTCCCTTCAAGGCTGCAGCGCACTGCGGTTCTAGTGATTGAGCTGATTTCTTTCCGCCTCACGTCGCCAATCAATTTCCACCATCAGACAGACTGCCGTCATCTCCTTTTGGATGGTTCTGTAGTGTGTGAACACAGGTCTGTGTGATGTGCCTAGCCTCATCGCAAGCCAGGGTTGGTGACTAAGTGCACCACATCTGACAGATATCTTACGCAGTGTACAGAAGTCAGCTGAATCAAACTGGTCATTGGCTTCGCCGGTCGCGACTGCATCACCCGTGAGAACAGTGCAGACACCTTCCCCACACGCACCCCAGTTCTAAGACGAAACCCATGACTTCTGGGAATCCCAATATAATTACCCGTTCGACCACTCTCGTGAGCGGCTGAGCGTTATTGCGTATTCAAATAATTATTTCTACCGCACGAACAGTCATCATCATCATCATCAGCGGTCCCTCAAAATGAGGATGAGTCCGCCAGGGATCGGTTGTGGGTCCTGAGGTGACTCTTATAGTGTTCTCTTACATAGACAAACACCGAATTGAATCAAGCAACCACGCTATTTATTATGTTGCATCAAAGTGCCGCCAGATGGATTCCAGTAATTACCGTAAGTGACTGTATGTACGACACTACATCCCTTTTTCTTTTCACTCACTACAAAACTACAAAGCACGGAACAATGCGCATATCAACAACAGGTAAGAATACAAAGCGCAGCAGTCCGTCTACACTATGGTATTGAAATTAACATGATTACACATTAAGATCTAGAGAGCTGCGATCCGCCTACACTCTCTGAGATCATACAGCATTACAATTAGTTGACCACGAAATCGTCCTGCCAGGCAGGAGCTTTGCGGTCACGAGTCGATTTGCGCGGTGACGGTTGTGCCGACGCTCGACTGTGTCCTTGATCGTCGCACTGCGGATCAAGCTCCACAGCAATCGGTTCAGCTGCGTCCGTCACAACGTGCTGATCACCGGTGTCCTGCAGATAATTCTTCAGATGCGATGCATTCCGCTTGTAGACAGCGCCATCACGTTCGATTACGACTTCGCTGCCGTTTCTTCCAATCACGTCATACGGCTCGCTTTCAAAGTTTGTTGTCAGCTTGTTTTGTCGCGTCTGTTTCAACAAGACTTTTCCTCCGATCTCTATGTCCCTTGGCGATGCTCTGCGTTGCCGATCAGCATAGCGTTTCCCCTTCATCTTAAGCATCTGTCGTGTCTTCGCACGTGTTTGTCAACCAGAGTTCGTTCAGGATCACTCATTTCAGGTAGTTTGGTGCGCGATGCTCGGCCGAACATGAGCTCTGCGGGTGCCACCCCGGTAGTCGTGTGTGTGGTTACCCGGTACGCCAGAAGGAATTTGTTCAGTTCCCGTCTCCAATTTCCTCATCTGGCATGCGCAGTTCTGATAGCCTTCAGGATCGTTCGATTTTGTCGTTCCACCTCACCATTGGCTTGGGGCCATAGTGGAGTCGAGTGTAGCTGTTCGATTCCATTCTCCTGCAGATAGCATATGTATGCATCAGACACAAACTGCGGCCCGTTGTCACTTTTAATTTTTAGCGGAACTCCATGTCTCGCGAACATGTCATCGAGCCGGTCAATGATCACACTTGTTGTTGTCGATTTCATTACTGCAATTTCGAAAAATTTACTGTAGTAATTAACGACTACTAGCACACTTTCTCCTGTTGGGAACGGACCCATGAGATCTACAGCCAAATATTCCCAAGGCCTGTTCGGTAGCGGTGTTGTTATCAACGGTTCTGGGCGCACAGCCGCACCGACAAGTTGGCACTCATGGCATGTTTTGCATATTGCTTCGGCGCTTTTGTCCATTCCCGGCCACCATACTTTTGACCTGAGCCTCTATTTGGTTTTCACTATCCCTTGATGTCCTTCGTGGGCTAGCATCAACGTCTGCTTCCTCAAGCTGCTGGGCATCACCAACCTCGTACCACGCAGTACGATATTTCCCACGCACGACAGCTCACTTTGTACATAACATAATATACTGCTTGTCAATCGGCTGGTTGTTCCAATTTCCAGTCTGAATGCACTTTCGCACAGTAGCCAGTTCCTTGTCTGTCATTGATGCAGTTTCTACATCTCTTTGAAGGAGCGCATTCGGTACAGCATGTCTTGCAATGAAACACACGTACCCTTCTGCAAGGTTTCTTCTCGCCTCTTCGATTTCGACACATGACAATCTCGATAGCGAATCGGCTGCATTTGTCGCGCCTGGTCGATATTTCACAGTAAAGTTGTATGGCTGCAGACGCAATACCCATCTCTCTATCCTCGCACTCGGCGGCTTTGATTTCCGCGAGTAGATTACTTCCAACGGACGATGATCAGTTTCAAGTTCAAACTCCACGCCGTACAGGTACATGTGGTACTTCTCACACGCCCATATGATTCCAAGCGCCTCTTTCTCGGTCTGTGAGTATCTCCTTTCGACATCAGTCAACGATCGACTGGCATAACACATTACTCTGAATGTGTCGTCGTGACATTTCTGGGCCAATATTGCCCCAAGACCGATTGGACTCGCGTCGACAATAAGTTTGGTTGTCGCGTTCTGGTCAAAGTGGGCCAAGACTTTAGCATCTGACATCAGTGCTTTCAGTTTGTTGAACGATTGTTGTTGCTCTTCATTCCAGATGAATTCTGCACTCTTACATGTCAACTTTCGCATCGGTTCTGCCACTGTGGCGAGTTGTGGAATGAAGCGACTACAAAAGTTCACGAGTCCTAGGAAGCTTCTAACTTCTGCGGCTGTTTGCGGAGTCTTTGTGTTCTTCACCGCTTTGACGCGCTCCGCCGTTTGCGCGATACCTCTGTTTGATAAGTGATCTCGCTGACTCCAATCTGACACTTTGTTTTGTTGAGAGTCAGTCCATTCTCTTTCAGGGCTTCCATGACGTTCAGAACACGTTTGTTATGCTCATCGATAGTTGTCCCATATACGAGTATGTCATCGGATATGCTGTGCACCCCCTCAAAGTTCTTCAACACTTGCTGAATCGCATGTTGGTACATCTCGGGTGCTGAACTAATGCCGAACATCAGTCTCTTGTAACGGTAGATGCCTTTGTGTGTCACGAAGGTCATTATTTCACGCGATTTGGGGTCGAGTTCGATTTGATGATAACCCCATCGCAAGTCGAGTTAGCTGTACATGACTGCGTTATTGACATCGTGCAAGACTTCATCTACCGTCGGAATTGGATGTCGTTCTCTGATGACCGCTCCGTTTGCCATGCGCATGTCAACGCAAAGCCTGATTTCGCCACATGATTTAGGTACAACAACCACCGGGCTGACTCATTTCGTCGGGCCGGTGACCTTCTCAATGATGTCCATTTCCTCGAGTTGATCTAATTTCGACTCAACTTTAGCTCGCATTGAGTAAGGAATTCGTCTCAATGGCTGTGCGACTGGGCGAATGCTGTCATCAATATGCAGACTCAGTTGATAGTCCTTCAACTTTCCAAATCTGTCGTAGCATTCCGGATACATCTGAATGACGTCATCCGCGACTAGCGGTCCCTGTCTACAGACTGCGTTACAGTGATCGAAGTTCAAGATCCCCCTCTCTATTGATGTTTTACACCCCAGGAGTGGTCTACCACTTCCACTGACAACGACGTATTCTTCGACTCCATTCGTATTGTTCGTTTTTGTTTCAGCTGTGAACGTCCCTATAACATTCAGAGGAGTGTTTCCATACGCAAATACCTCCTTGCCGGATTTGTTACAGGTGCATTTTATTTTGCATTCTTTCAGTGTCTCCCACAGTTCTTGCGAAATAATGTTCACACTGGATCCCGAGTCAACGAGCATGTTGATTGATATACCGCCAACATCGACATCGACTGTAGCTTTGCGACTGTCTGTGGACGTGTGGACCGAGAACGTAATCTCATCAGACTCATTTGTTTCTACACAGCGCACGTTCTGGTTTGGTTTACTGTGTTGTGTTGATTTGGTTTTACACATCACAGCAAAGTGTCCCTGCATCCCGTATTTATTACAAGTTTTTCCACGAGTAACATCACAGTTCTTCGCAAAGTGATCAAGTCGACCACACCGATAACATTGCCTTTGTTTATCATCTTTGTTGGGTAGACTGCGTTTTGCGTCCCTTCTACCGTAATGTGCATGTTGTTTCGACTTTATTGAGCACACATCATGGTTTACAGTAGTAGCAGTGCTGGGCTGTATCTGTTCTGCCTGCGAATCGGATGCCTCCATCGCTCTGGCAATAGACAGCACATCTGACAGCTGAAGATCGTCTTCACGCAACAGGGGTTTCCTCAATTGATGTGATCGACACTTTTCAACAACCTGATCGCGGATGTTATCTTCCTTAGTGTCCCCAAATTCACACGTGTCTGCTAATTTACGTAGCCTGGTCACAAACTGGGTCACGGTTTCAGCCACATTCTGATTAGCTTGCCTAAACAGATGTCTCTCAAAGGGAATGTTCTTTTTTGGCATGAAGTACTCATCAAACTTTTCTAGTGCCCCTTCGAAATCGTCACCCGTATCTGTGAATGTGCTAAATATTTCTTGACACTCAGGGCCAATCAAATGCAGAAACAGTGCACGCTTTTGGGCAATGTCAGTTACGCCGCAGGCGATAATATTGTTACAGTGTTGCCGTCGGCCGTCGCAAATGTTAATTTTCGGGTGTGTTTGTGGGTTCCGAGTTCGTATTTTCGTTTTACACTGGTGAGTTCCGGTAAATATGGCGACCGCTGTGTTTACACAAATTGAATAAACACTTATAATTTATTCATTGTGTTTAATTAACGTAGATTTCGTAACATCTTATTCAATTTGTACTTTGTACATTCGCCGCTTGAAGGTCTGTTACGCTGGCCTGTCATTGTGGGTGGAAATTCACCGCTAGCCTTCGTTTTCCATTCTCAAGCTTATCGACGCCGAGCGTTCAGCGATTTCCGATGTATGGTGCGCCGTCATCGCCATAATTACCGACACCGAAATTCACCGCAATCATGTCGAATCACGGTGAAATAGAGACTGTTCCTAAGACTTTGAATAAAGCTAAGAGCGACCGTGCCAGTACCAAACGCAAAATTACGAATTTCATCAAGGAAGGTGATTCGTTATTGAAAGCTGATGAGGGACTTCCAAGTACTGAATTTCGACATCTCGCTGAATGTATTCGAAAAGAGTTGGATGTTCTACACGTCGACAACGAACATTTTATCACCTTGAAATGCAGTGCGTTAGTGTTAGATGATGAAGATACTGATGAGAAAAGGGACTTTGAAAAACAAGTAATTGCAGAAATTTAAAGCAACTACCTTGATGAAGTTAGAGACAGAGCCATACCTATGATCCATGAACTCATCAAGAAAGCTGAAAGTGTTCTACGCCGAGACTTACCACCGATACCACTTTTACCAGCGCCGCTCGCACCAGCTTCGGCAGCCCAAATGCAAAAGCTCAAGTTTCCTACATTTTGTGGAGACATCCGTGATTACAAGCGGTTCAAAGAACTCTTCATTCATTTCACTAAACACCTAGACCAAACCGAATGTCTGTATCAGCTAGTCGAATCCATGCAACGTCCCGTCGAGAGGAAGAAAATCAAGTGGTGTACCAACATCAACAGAGCTTGGGAAATTCTTGATGAAACCTATGGGGATGACGACCGCCTCGTCGATACTCTTCTACATGATCTTGAGGACTCGTATGCTACAAAAGGAAAAGTCAATCTCGCTGAAATGGAAAAGTTCACTGAAGCCATCCAGAACTTTATCACTCAAGTAGAGGGCATTCATATGACGCAAGACTTAAACGGTCGACTATTGGTCACACAAATCCGCCGAAAGTTATCGGAGGAACACTGCCTGTTATTTCTACAAAGAGTTGCTGATGGAAAGTCGGAAGACTCAGTCTATGGTTTAGCCAAATGGTTGAACTCCCACCTCATTCTTCTCAAGAAGACAAAGTCGCAAATCGAATGTGTTAACCAATCTCCGGTTCTACCGAAATCGAAAAGTGCAGGACAGTCTACGGTGTCCTCTGGAGCTAGAGGAAGAAAAGGTTATGGCGTGAAATCTGACTTTGTGAATACTCGGAAGGAATATAACACCATGTCTACACCGAAGTGCCCGATTCATCCTCAAATCTCGAATCACTTCTTGAAAGGCTGCTACAAGTTTCGCTACAAGCCGAGAAAATTGACTTGATGAACACTCATGGAATATGTCACCGATGTGGACATAATAACTGTGTCGCTGGAAAACATCCATTCAACTATGATGACTGTCAATTCATTGCGAACTGTCAGATTCTGACTTGTGGTATGACCACTCACTTTTCATCGATTTGCCCACGTGTGTATGGTCTAGACGGTTACAACCACTTCGATAGGAAATCTATCATTGCCAATGCCTTGAATGCTGATGCTGAAAACTTCCATCCTTCGAAATCTCAGCCGATCTACAGAAACTCAAATCCTATGGTTGAATCCAGCAGTTCAGGCAAGGAACGTGTCACATGTGCTCTGCCAACCATCATGGGATATATACGTTTTGGTGCAAAGAAGACCAAGGTCTGGATACTCCT
This sequence comes from Escarpia spicata, assembly GCA_963995525.1. NCBI lineage: Eukaryota > Metazoa > Annelida > Polychaeta > Sabellida > Siboglinidae > Escarpia > Escarpia spicata. Next base: position 10,654,005 of record OZ023214.1, on the reverse strand, counting down.
CGACACCGGAAGTCAGATATCGTTGATACGTGAAGGAATCATCCCTCAGTCAGACACTTGTCACATGCAAGATTTCAACCTTACAACGGTTGGATGTGTTACTGTGAACCACAAACTTCGTGTCGTTAAATGTACCCTCGAAAGTCTAGATGGAACATTTAACAGAGAAGTCCGACTTACCGAGATGAAGAGACCATGTGGTGATGCTCAGATTGTCACCAATTCACAACTCCGCCGCTATCCTCATCTTGAGGACATCGATATCGTTGAAGCTTACGATGAGAAAATTTATGTCTTGCTTGGTGTGGAGAATGGTGACATACTCACATCAGAAGAACGTGTCATGGGTACAGACTTCGAAGATCCAGTTGCTGTTAGATGCCCATTAGGATGGTACATTCAAGGAGGTCGTGGTACAGAGGACATTCTTGCTAACGCAATAGTCAACTTCACACAAGTGTCCGCTATCAGTGATGTAGAAGATTTCTTAGGCATCGAACGTGTGGGCATGGAACCGAAACACTGCAAATGTGTAACTGAAGAACAAGATCACCTAGCGACGCAAACTATGAAGGGAAGCGTAGTCCAACTAGCCGATGGTACCTACCAGATTCGCCTCCCATGGAGGAAGTCACCGCAAGGTTTGCCGAACAACTACGATTACGCTGTCAAACGCTTCATGAACCTGGAGAAGCAGTTCCGGAACAAACCTCGCGAATGGGAAGTTTACTCGAAAGTGATGGACGATCAACTCAACCGTGGAGTTGCTCGTCTTGTGCCAACTTTAGAATTCGAAGCAGACATCAGCCAGGGCCAAAAAATGTGGTTCTTGCCTCATTTCGCAGTGATGAAAGACTCCGTTACTACTCCAGTACGTTGTGTCTACGACGGCAAGGCTAGGTACCAAGGACACTGTCTGAATGACTACTTTGCCAAAGGTGACAATCTCAATGTAAACCTCTTTGATGTTGCACTTCGCTTCAGAGAGTACGAAGTGGGTGTGATCGCTGACATTAGTAAGATGTTCCAAGCTGTCAAAGTCACTACAGAAGATGCCCGCTTCCATCGTTACGTGTTTCGCAAACATCCAAATGACCCGATTCAGGTTTATGAACTGCTCACTGTTACCTTTGGTGACAAACCTTCTCCTACAGCAGCAACTGTCGTTCTCCGTCATGTTGCTGCAAATAATGCTACCGACGACTCCGAGATCCAGCGTATTGTCGCCAACCAGTTCTACGTGGATGATCTGAACGACTCCCAGAGATCGATCGAGGGCACTCTCCGCCTGAAACATAATCTTACCGTCGCTCTTGATAGAGGGAACTTCAAGATCCGGAAATGATTGTCGAACAAGTCAGATGTTTGTGACACCGAGTACTATCCTAAGGATGACATCGCTATGGCACTCGGTACACGTTGGAACCTAGTAGAGGACACACTTAGTGTCAAAGAAGTAACCCTCAACGAATGTACTCCGACGAAACGCAACATTCTCAAGACGACTGCATCCTACTACGATGTCTACGGAATGCTGTCAGGAATCCTCGTCCGACCAAAGATGTTGCTTCAGAAGCTCTGGATTTTTGGTCTTGATTGGGACACTCCAGTTAGTCCAGACAGTGACTTGTTTCAGATGTGGGAAAGTGTGAAGCAGGACCTGAAAGATGTTGGCACCGTCAAGATTGAACGCTGTCTGATCCCAGAAAAGTTCCGCGGAATGTCGCCATTGCCAGAAGTATCCCTCCATGGAGCCAGCGATGCTTCCGAAGATGCCATGGGGATTGGAGTTTGGCTGAGATGGTCTGCGAAAGAAGATGATGAAGCTGAGCTATCGTTCGTTTGCGCCCGAGCAAGATTGACTCCGTTGAAGCAGACAAGTATGCCGCGTAAAGAGCTTCAGGCAATTCTTCTCCTGAGTCGCATGATGCTCACTGTGGAAAATTCTCTTCGGATTGAGATCGCCTACAAAAGGATATGGACAGACAGCATGACAGCCATTAGCTGGCTTCGGGGACAATCGAAATCCTTCCGTTCGTACGTGGCCAGTCGAGTCGAGGAAATAACGTATGACTTTGATCCCGTCACTGACATTGCTTACGTACCGAGTGGTCAGAATGTCATTGATCTCATACATACATACGTACATGTATTTTGAGACATCAATATTATATTATTCGAATTTGCTATTCATCTAACCATCTAGCTACAATAATTGAAAACATGCAATGGAATATGTGCATATTAAAAATTTAAAGTATGCGATAAGTACACATATTGTAATTTCCTCAATGGCATGATTATATTTGTGTTTGATTTTATTTAGGTTTCCACAACCAGATATTTCTCCCCCAAAATTTTCTTGCATTTACGCTTAAATTCAGTAATAGTATTAGAAGTTTTTAAATTATCACATAGAGAATTCCATAATTGCACTCCCTTTACACAAAGAGACATTGATCGCATGGTAGAACAGACTCTGTCGTTCTAGGTCATGATTAGCTGGCATTGAGTATGCTATTTCCCGTCTAGTAAACAAACACTTAATATTTGATGGCAAACAGCTGTAGTAAGCTTTGTACATAAATAATGATGTTTTCAGTTCTATGATATCTGGAAATTTTAGAACACGCAATTGTTGGAAAAGTGAGTTTGTATGATCCAACCATCTTGCACCAAATATAATGCGGATTACTCTTTTTTGTAATAAGAAAATACAGTTAGTATTTGTTGGGTACGTGTTTCCCCATATCTCTGCACAATAATTTAAATACGGCAAAAAGAGATAACTGTATAGAATACGTCTACTATTTATATCAAGTAGATGACTGCATCTATGCATTATAGCTGTACTTTTTGAAAGCTTTGAGTGTACGTATTTTATATGAGCTTTCCAATTTAGTAGATCATCAATAAACACACCCAAAAACTTGGTGACCCTTACTCTTTCGATATTAACATTTTGTATTTTGATATTAATTTCTTTGTTTAGCATACGATTTCCAAATAACATATAATTGGTTTTAGATATGTTCAGAGTTAATTTATTTACTGCAAACCATGTATACATTTGGTCCAGAACGTTATATACAGTTTCGTTTAGTTTATTGATGTTACTATTTGCATAAAAGATATTAGTATCGTCTGCAAAGAGAATGTATTTTACTAGATTAGATATGTTACACATATCATTAACGTATAAAATTAATAGTTTGGGGCCCAGGATCGAACCCTATGGGACACCACATGATATATTGCGCACAGTAGAATTACATTTGTCAATGGACACAAATTGTTTTCTGTTTTCTAGATAACTATTTAACCAGTTAAATGCCCCACCACGGATACCAAGAAATTCCATTTTTTTACATAACAGTTTGTGATTGACAGTGTTAAATGCTTTTTTTAATCGATAAAAACACCAATAGCATATTTTTTTGCATCCAATGATTGGGTTATTGCATCAACAAGATCTATTAGTGCGTGACATGTTGACATATTTTGTTGAAATCCATATTGGCTTGGGTTTATTAGTTTGTGTTTGGTAATAAAGCTATCTAAACGAGAACTGAAAAATTTTTCTAATATTTTTTTGAGAATTGTTGTAATAGTGAAATAGGCCTATAATTATTGCACATATACTTATCCCCAGACTTAAAGAGCGGGATAACTTTTGCTATTTTCATTTTCTCCGGGAATACTCCAGAAGTGAAAGATATATTACAAATATAAGTGATAGGTTTTGCAATGGAGTTAATAACTTCTTTGACCAAATGCATACTTATGTCTTCGCAATCTGTGGATGTTTTACTTTCCCAATTGTTCACAGCTCGGATAACTTCATCTTCATTAACTGGAGTTAGAAATAAATTGTTAATGTTTCTGTTTTCTAGGTAGTCATAAATAGAAACATTTGTTGGTTCCGTTATATCCTTTGACAGCTCCGGACCGATATTAGTAAAATAATTGTTAAACATGTTCGCTACATCTTCCTTATTACTAATGGTTATGCCATCATTAACAAACTGATCTGGGTAGTGATTTCCTAAGCGAGGTGTTCCCATTACAGTTTTAAGTACTTTCCAGGTGCCAGCAATGTCATTTTTTTTCTGTGCGAGTAAACTGCTATAATATTGTTTCTTAGTGGATCTGAGAATACCTGTTAATTTATTTTTATATGATTTATATCTAGTTTCCGAGATAATTGATCTGGATGACAGAAATGCTATATACAAATGATTCTTCTTGATACATGCGTTTCTGAGTCCTTTAGTAAACCACGTTTTTTTTAAACTAATTGTTAATACTTTAGGTCGTACAGTTGACACAGGACAATGTTTGTTTTACATTTGTGTAAAATCATGAAGAAAGTTGTTATATGCTATATTTGCATTTTCACTACCGATAACAGTATGCCAAGAATTTTGCATTAAGTTACACTTCAATGCATTGATGTTTTCTTCGCTAAGATGACGAATACACTTGTTAGAATGTTCGTTCACATCACGTTTTACAGTACAATGGCACAGAGCAAATACAGGAAGATGATCGCTGATATAATTTACTAATAGACCACTATCAATCTTGCACTCAAGTTCAGAAGTAAAAATGTTGTCTATAAGGGTAGCAGAGGTAGTAGTAGTAATTCTGCTAGGTCTATTAATTAAAGGGTATAGACCAAGACTGTACATAAGATCTACAAATAGCTTGGTTCCACTATGACTATCACATTTAAACAAATCTATATTGAAATCACCACATACATATATGGTTTTGGTGCAACGTATACGACTAAACAATTGTTCAATATTGTCATTAAATGAAACCATGTTAGACCCAGGGCACCTATATACACAACTGACCAGTGCAGTTTTGTGTCGGTTAATTTCACATTCAACAGTAACACATTCTAGTACGTTATCAACTATTAGTGAATTTTTTTCGCATAATCGCCCATTTAGCTTCTTGTTAACATAAATCACCACACCTCCACCTTTTCTGTTGTCTCTAACAACATGAAAAGCATCATAATCATTCAACATATATAAAGGAGATGAGTCCTTGCTCAGCCACGTTTCGCTTATTGCTATAATATCAAACTTTACATTAAGTGATTTGAGAAGACCTCGTATATCGCTGAACCTAGTACTCAGACTTCTAGCATTACAATGTACCAAAGACAGTCCACCATCATTATTTCTGTTAACCTCATTATTGAATTGTTGTTCTGTATAATATTTACAAGATGTTGATATGTTGTTGTAATAATAATTTTCAGGATCGACATCCTTCTCAAAATTACACCTGCTGTGTTCAGTATATTTGTAGGTTTCAAATATGTTATCTATGTCATCACAATTTGAGAGTGAGTAATTTTCTTTCACAGTGTTAGCCATGTAAATGGTAGATAGTAGGTATTAAATGAAATAGAAACAGCAAAGCAATATGTTTGCCATAATAAAGTAATATACAGTTTTGACCATTGTTATCAATAAGAACAAACACAGAACAATAAGAACAAACACACAGTGTACAACTGTAATACAGTGGATGGACAACATCAACTAAAACAGCCGGGTCGTAGAGTTAATTTCGGTGGAATCAGACACCAAAGACAGAGTCACGCAGTGTGCAAAACTAGTATAGAAGTTGCACAACAACAACAAAAACAACATAGTCGTAGACGTAAAGTTCATTTCGCCGGTGGAGTCAGACATCAAAGTCGCGGAAATCGTCCATGCACTTAACGAGTCGAATCTTGGCACTGTCCGCAGGACCGTTCGCTTTCACGAAGATCTTGCAATTTCTCGTCCACGTTGACTGGATTTTGCCCTGCTTTCTCAGTAGACGGGCGGTTTTCGCGAGGTTCGCTTGCTTTGCCGTCAAATGTTCGTTTACATAAACGTTGGTGCCGCGTAGTTTCTTGCCCCATTTCAGAACATTCACTTTAGCTTTCCTGTTGGAGAAGCGTACGATAATACGTGGCGGTGCGGTGGTTCGGTGTTGACTCGTGTTCGTCGATGCAGATCTGTTGCCCGCATTGAGAGTGTGACACGCAGAAATTTCTTTTTTGTCGATCTCAATACCCTTCGAACTGAAGAACTTTACGACTTTCTCTACCAACGTCGCCAGTTCTTCTTGCGGTGCTTCTGCGTCGGTGTTTGCGTTACTCGCTGTTGCCGTTGCTCTAGCGTACGTTTGGTGTTTGGTGGCGAGTCCAGTGATAATGATGTCATCAATTCTGGAGTATTGTTCAAGGTCTTCAATTCTCGACTCTAGTAAGCCGATTTTCTTGTCTTTTTTCGATGGACCTGGCTTCCTGAAATTACCTCCCGTCTACTGGCCTACAACTCCAAAGAACGTCCCAGTTGACAAGGACGATGCTGAGCAAAAGAAGTTTCACATCCGCAATGCCAAAGTGCTGACGTTGAATGTGACTCGGCTTGATCCTATCGTCGATCCGACAAAGTTCTCCAGTTGGCCTCGTTTGGTAATGATGACAGCCCGGGTGATGTCTCTGAAAGACTTACCCAGGACCCAGTGGTTGAAGCAATTCGTATCAACGATCTGTCAACTTCCGTCACGCCGAAGAATTAAAGAAGCTGAACTGTACTGGATTCGGGCGGTTTTCGCGAGGTTCGCTTGCTTTGCCGTCAAATGTTCGTTTACATAAACGTTGGTGCCGCGTAGTTTCTTGCCCCATTTCAGAACATTCACTTTAGCTTTCCTGTTGGAGAAGCGTACGATAATACGTGGCGGTGCGGTGGTTCGGTGTTGACTCGTGTTCGTCGATGCAGATCTGTTGCCCGCATTGAGAGTGTGACACGCAGAAATTTCTTTTTTGTCGATCTCAATACCCTTCGAACTGAAGAACTTTACGACTTTCTCTACCAACGTCGCCAGTTCTTCTTGCGGTGCTTCTGCGTCGGTGTTTGCGTTACTCGCTGTTGCCGTTGCTCTAGCGTACGTTTGGTGTTTGGTGGCGAGTCCAGTGATAATGATGTCATCAATTCTGGAGTATTGTTCAAGGTCTTCAATTCTCGACTCTAGTAAGCCGATTTTCTTGTCTTTTTTCGATGGACCTGGCTTCCTGAAATTACCTCCCGTCTACTGGCCTACAACTCCAAAGAACGTCCCAGTTGACAAGGACGATGCTGAGCAAAAGAAGTTTCACATCCGCAATGCCAAAGTGCTGACGTTGAATGTGACTCGGCTTGATCCTATCGTCGATCCGACAAAGTTCTCCAGTTGGCCTCGTTTGGTAATGATGACAGCCCGGGTGATGTCTCTGAAAGACTTACCCAGGACCCAGTGGTTGAAGCAATTCGTATCAACGATCTGTCAACTTCCGTCACGCCGAAGAATTAAAGAAGCTGAACTGTACTGGATTCGATATGCTCAGAAGGACCTTGACCTGGAAGATAAGCACATATCCAAGCTGAATCCATTCGCCGATGACAAACAAGTCGTCAGAGTAGGAGGTCGTATTCGCAACGCTCCGCTGTCCTTCGACATCCGTCATCCATGTCTCCTGCCGCGGAAAACTCACATCAGTTTGCTCATCGCCCGTGACAGACACGTGCATGCTCTTCACAGAGGACATCTCAGTACTGCCGCGGAAATCAGGAAGATGTACTGGATTGTTGGCGATACGAACCTCTGCAAACGAGTGGTTCGTGATTGCAAGGTTTGCAACCGTCATCGAGGAAAACCTTTACAGCAAAAGATGGCCGATTTGCCCAACTTCCGCATCAAGCCTTTTTCACCTCCCTTCCAGACGACGATATTGGATTACCTGGGACCGATCCAAGTGAAACTTACTCGAAACACCGTTGCCAAGGGATGGTGTGCAGTCTTCGTCTGTGCTGTTGTCCAAGCAGTACATCTGACGTGTGTTCAAGACTTGTCGACATCCGCGTTCCTGCAAGCCCTTGAACGTTTCATCAGTATCCGAGGAGCTCCGGCTCTTATCATCAGTGACAATGCAACGTGCTTCCGTGGTGCTGACAACGAGATCCGTGATCTTCATCTTCGCTTGAATCACGATGAACTCTACAACCATGGTCTGAAGTTCGAGATCGATTGGAAGTTTGGACCTCCTGGTGGTCCGCAACATCAAGGTCTAGTGGAGCGCATGGTACAAGAAGTGAAGAAGTCCATGAAGCACTTAGTACAAACCGACAAACTAACCTTCATTGAGTGGGAGACTGTTTTTTTCGCAAATCGCCGGTCACCTAAACAGTCGTCCTATCACTGCCTCGTCGTCGTCGCCTCTCGATGAACCGCCCAACCACTTTCTCATTGGTAGGGGCGATCTTCCAAGTCCTCAAGTGCCATGTGAGGAATATGTCGGCAACACACGAAAACGACGCGAACTTTGCACCTCAATGGTTGAAGGATTCTGGCGCCGTTGGATGATGAACATTCACAGGCTCTCCCCTCGGAAGAAATGGTCCAATACTTGCGACAGCCTTACTGAGAGAGACTTCGTTCTTGTCGTGGATGAAAACGCAAGCGTGGTCTGTGGAAGATGGCCGAAGTCGTCAAGACATACGTCGGGAATGATGACCTCGTGAGGGTCGTCGAGGTCAAGTTTGCAGATGGCCATATATTAAAGCGTCCGGTGACCAAGCTGGTTCTCCCGATGACGAGGAATGAGAGACTTGACATTCAGTGACATTTGTGACATTAATGATATTCAGTGACCTTTGTTTGTTCGACATCCCTGTCGAGTTGGTGTCCCCTGGGATGTTACAGTGTTGCCGTCGGCCGTCGCAAATGTTAATTTTCGGGTGTGTTTGTGGGTTCCGAGTTCGTATTTTCGTTTTACACTAGTGAGTTCCGGTAAATATGGCGACCGCTGTGTTTACACAAATTGAATAAACACTTATAATTTATTCATTGTGTTTAATTAACGTAGATTCCGTAACAAATATAGTTCTCGAGTTTTTTTTCTCCAGATTTGCCAACGTTGGCCAACATTTGTAGGTTCGCTGTTTACGCTGAACGATGCTATCGCCGGTAAACAATTGATCAGCGAAGCCATCCCGTCCTCGTCGCCAAATATAGTGTTCTCTTACATAGACAAACACCGAATTGAATCAAGCAACCACGCTATTTATTATGTCGCATCATAGTGCCGCCAGATGGATTCCAGTAATTACCGTAAGTGACTGTATGTACGACACTACAACTCAGGAGCCCGATTCTCGACTTACAGGTTTTGCTGCAGTGTGAGCAGGGCGTGTAGAAGTTGAGACAGCTCCCTCTCGTTTCTCCGCTGCCGCTTCTCCGCCTCGTGTAGTAAGCGGTCGGTCTAAATTTAGGCCGTTGCCTGGCCTAAGTTGAATGCTGCGGCGTCAAAGTAGACGTTCTGCAGCCATGTCCTCCCAAGTGTTTATGTTGATTTGGCACGAGCAGTTCATGTAACACTAACAAAACGTGATGGCTGAAACGAAAACGAGCCGAACATTCTGACAAACGATATCATTACTGGAGCGCGCGGGTGGTGTCTAGTGCTGTAGTGTAGTGTGTAGTATATAGGTTGTGCTTCATACTCTCGCTTTCAGTTACATCCGCCAGCTAGCTCCATGGAATTAAAATGGAGCCGAGGGCGAAAGTCTCGCCTGCTGGTACGTAACCTCTCCTCTGACAAGACTAGCACAACCTCCTCGTGGTACAGTGCGGATATTTGGCACCTTGCAGCCTCAGGTGAATGTGCTAGGGATTTCGAAAAAGGTCCCAGAGGTAGAGAGGTGGGTGCGAAGGGAATGGCGGACAACAATATTTAGCAATACAACATCTGTATGAACAAAAGCAAAGGCAGCTAAGAGAGCTGTGAACGAAGCAAAGAGAGACACGAGGAGCTGTACAGGAAGGTAGATTTGAATAGTGGAAACAAGATGGTTTATAAGATGGTTTGATAGAGCGATAAGGACAGCAAGGACGTAAGAGCTGGAACTGTAATCAAAGACAAGGACGGAAAGCTAGTTAAGGACAGGAAACATATACTACAGGTCTGGGAGGGAGGGAGGGAGGGAGGGAGGGAGGGAGGGAGGGTGTGTGTGTGTGTGTGTGAGAGAGAGAGAGAGAGAGAGAGAGAGAGAGAGAGAGAGAGAGAGAGAGAGAGAGAGAGAGAGAGAGAGAGAGAGAGAGAGAGAGAGAGAGAGAGAGAGAGAGAGAGAGAGAGAGAGAGAGAGAGAGAGAGAGAGAGAGAGAGAGAGAGAGAGAGAGAGAGAGAGAGAGGGAATGGGAGAGAGAGGGGGGGGGGGGGCAATTACGCTACGAAGATGACGGGAGATGCGCATGACCCTAGAAAATACAGATGTATAACTTTGCTGAGGATCTGCTGAAAGTGTTCGAGAGTTGGAAGGGTGGAAGGATAAAGACAATAGTAGAAGGTGAAATTGTCGGAGAAGAACAACAGGGTTTCCGAAGAGGAATAAGTACGGGTGATGTGATGTTTGCCCTGAGTCAGCTGGTCGAAAGGTAACGGGAGGGACACGGGAATATAGCTGATTTATAGACCCACAGAAAGAATATGACACGCCAGAGATGGCGATGGCGACACTGAGATGGTTGAGGGTCTTAGAGGTAGAGATCCGGATGGTTGAAGAAATGATTGGCAGAGTGTTGCGTGGATCAGAAATTTTATTGGAATATTCAGCGTTAATTTTGGCTTGAGACAGACGTTCCTTTAGCCCTAAGCCTGTATGTATCGACACGTCATTTCCCAAAATGAACTTTTACATTTCAATTTTAAACCCAACCACTTCCTATTTATTTGACGATGAAGCGGTTGTGTGAGGAGGGGCTAACTTTGGCAATCCAATACAATGCTCGTATTGGTTCCGATCTGGAAATGCCACTAAGTTTCCCTGTGCCGGAACATCACGACGCCATACGTCACTTGACGACAGTGGCACACAAATCGACGCTGCTTTGTACAACGTCACTATTGGGCAAGCATCGGTTTGCGGTTTCTGTCCTCTAACAAAACGTGAACCATTACGTAACAAACGTGAACACAATCTAAATATAACAAAATCTATACGTTATGAAAGCAGCCGGATACGGAACAAAGATGTAGACATCGACTGGTGTTCTGAAGAAGTGATATGGTGTTTGATCCGTTAACGTGTGTTACACAATATCATTATTGCTGTAATCTGCTTGCTATATTTTTAACTTGTGACAAGAATTTTTCGAAAAAAGACCATTACGGCGGTGCTGAATTTCATAATGAGGTTAAGGATTCACTATGCTCTAGGGCGTACAGTAAGCAGCTGACATACACGCTACTACAACAGGATGAATGCAACTGTATGCCACAAAACACTTACACTGCAATAAGGTGAATCGCATTATGCTTGCGTAAAAATAGAATGTCAGGCGAAGAACGAAATTCGTTAATATTGTGTTAATTAGTTGACATGGGAGCAATCAGTGTGATATACTTAGGAATTAATGCGCGCCATTGACACACCCGTGAGGAGACCGATACATACTCCCCATAGCTTACGGTGGAAATATATTTGTACAATGCACTTCCAGAAACGTTTTATAAGAACAACTAATGACTTATGGGAAATGCTGATTCCGTTTACCATATGACGTTAATATAAATAATCTCACAGCTCTTATAGTCGGGGGAACTACAATGAAAACATAGCAACATATTATAAAATCTAAGTAATGATAAGTTATATGCAGTCAATTACTGTTGTTTTCCAATGCTAACATGGGCGGATCAGGGGGGCTGGGTGGCAGTGACCCCCTATACGTTTGAAATCTGGTCGCGCTATGGCTGTGCTATGTTTGCGTGCCCCCTCCCAAGACCGTTGGAATGTGTCACAGTTTAGGTGAGTCTAAAAGGGGATGCAATTAGAGGTTCCTGGTAAGCTTCCGAAATTATGAACTTCGCCGCGAAAAATGTTCAACAGGAACATCGTGCTGAAGGTCCGGCTCAGCCCACCCAATATGAATTTGGTTCGGTCGCCAGTGCAGGTTTTTGGCGAGCCTCAGGGAGGTGCAGTTGGAGGTTTCGGGCCCACCCCCTAGACTACCTTCTCTGGATCCGCCCCTGACTAAATGAAATCATTAGGCCGACACTGTTAGTGCGCGCAGTGATGCGTGACGGTCGTGCCCGAGAGACAAGCATGTTTAGAACAACATTCTGCCAAGATACGTGGGTTTTCCAAATTTCACGTCAGGTTATACCAATAACATACGTACGAGATAGCTTTGTTATTTTTTGAATTGAATCTGACCAGCCATCCGTCGATAGCTTTATCTCGTCAATCACGCCATTCTTGTCCACTCAACCGCGACCAAACGTGTTAGATTTAAGGGACGGATCACTTGCCGGCAACGACCAGACAGTCAAGCACTAAGTTCACATATCATGATTGCCAGAATTGGGGAAACCCCTACACCGTAATACATTTTAGTTCATGCGCGTATAAACACATACACATACCCATACACATATACATACTCATACACATACACATACTCATACACATACACATACACATATACATACACATACACATACTCATACACATACTCATACACATACTCATACACATACTCATACACATACTCATACACATACTCATACCCAATCACACCAAAATGCGCACACGCATACGCACGCACTCACAGGAACACACCCACGTGCGCACACGCGCGTACACACACATACACACATGTGCGCGCGCACACACACACGCACACACGCACACACGCACACACGCACACATGCACACACACGCACACACGCACACACGCACACACGCACACACACACACACACACACTCTTTCTCTCCCTCCCTTTCTTTCTCTCTCGCGCGCTCTCTCTCTCTCTCTCTCTCCCACGCACACACGCACACACGCACACACGCACACACGCACACACGCACACACGCACACACGCACACACGCACACACGCACACACGCACACACGCACACACGCACACACGCACACACGTCTGTCTGTCTGTTTGAGACGGCGAAAAGCACATGTTAGTCAACGTGATTTTTGTTGAGTCACGTTATGACGGTGGTCTACGTTTGATGGCTGCTCCATGCTTCCGGTTCCGGTTCAGTGAACAGAGTCGATGCCGCGTTAACTGCAAAGTTAGAAATAGTAACACAGATTCCTTGCCTAAGGCTATCCCAATGTCGTCATTACGATTACACTGAGCTAAGGTGAAGACGTACTGGACAAGGATCCTATTCGATCTTCCGGGAACGAACGAATTGGGTAAATTTAATTGTGAACGTCATTGCACTTTGTATGTATAGTAAAAACTGCGGAAGTGGGTTCGTTGAGAAAGTATATAAGATGACCTGCTCACATTGGTTTTCACTGCGAGTACTTTCTCCCTGCGACCAACACTGCGCATCTGGAAGAGCACTTCACTTTCACCCTGCGACCAACACTGCGCATCTGGAAGAGCACTTCACTTTCACCCTGCGACCAACACTGCGCCTTTGGTAGAAAATTCGCAGAAAAACAAAAAGAAAAGGTTACGATGTCTTCACAGGAACACGCCAGAAGTTTGAACGGCATGATAAAGGTAAGCGTCTTTTTGTTGACGTATATTTACCTTATGTGGTCTATGTAAACTCTAATAGTGTCGATTAAAGGGAAACAAACGGCACATAAAAGTAAACAAGGAAAGGTAAGTTCTTATATAGCGCTGTGTCCAGTATCCAGGACTGCTCAAAGCGCTTTATTTACACTTTAGTCACTGGCAGACCTGTTCAATCGAACACCATCTCGAATTATCTGGGAAGCATTCAGTCACGCTGCAATTAATGCGCGAAGACTATTCGTGCACAAATATCCACCACTGTCTATAGCCAGGTATTCGTTCATACAGCTGAGTGAACTGAAGCAATGTAGAGTAAACGAACTTGCCCAACGTTCGACATCGCCACACAAGATTCGAACCCGGATTCTCTCAGTTTTACCGCTCGTAACGCTGCGCTACTGCGCTCCATATTTGTGGGTCTATGCGTCTAAGAGTTCATAACGGCTAACCACGAGCAACTACAATCAATTATATTATTCCAGCAGTTTACTAGAATAACCTTGTTGAAGACACATTATTTAAATTTTACTGACAACGCCATTGTCATAGCAAGCATGACGTCACCAATGCCTACTCTTCCCAATTCTCCAGTCGCCACACTGAGAATATTACTCTAGTTTGCGTAGCCGAATTTGTTTTGGCGCTGTAACTACGAAACATGTTACGTCCGAATGCTGCACTGTGTGGCATTACAACAGTTGTTACAAATGTACCTATGAATCAAAGGGAATTCGAGAAACCAACAATGATCTGGCTTATTCGTATACATGTCGAGGAAACAGGGGCAGTCAACGCGTCACCGCCGCGTCAAGGTCAAAGAAGCTCTATGTTCTTATTGGTGAAGCATCGGGGGCGTGTCTCAATATGGCAGCCGCCGGGAACTGTAAGGTTCCACTTTGACAATTAATTCTGAGTAAACCGGGATATTGTTGATTGTAGTTGCAAATAGTTAGATTGTATTAACTCTTTTAGGTGTACGGGCCCACACAATTGCCTGTTGTTTTCCTTTAGGCCTAAGAAAATATTCGATAACATCATGGAACTAAATCGTGTTCGCATACTATGGGGGGGGGGGGGGGGACTAATATGTCAGTGCATTCGTGTTGAACGACCGAGGGGCAATCACACTCATTTGAGCGAGGGAATTTACGTGAGTCGACTGCTCATGTATGTTCGTCTGAATACAATGTCTACCGAATGTCGGAGAATAACTGAGATTTTAATTTAACGGATACTTTTAATTACGATATATTGCATATGCAAACATTTTCTAAATAAGTTTATTTATCAATAAAAAAGCAATATGAAAGGATAGAAAACGAACCCTTGTTTCGGTTACAGATTCCTAAAACCAAACTGTTATGAATGAACCCACCCAGACTATTACAATTATAGACACAATAGCATACACTGCATAGCACGAGTATCTACATACATATGTGCTCACGTTCTTCAGGTGGCTGTCTTGGTTGTCCTCATGACGTTGCCGTGTGGGCTCTCCGCGCCTACTAACAACAGATGCAAGACACACACGGCGAGTGAACTACACCAGCTGTGGCTCGCTAGCAAGTCACGTGATGCCCATGAGTCGCTCTACATCACGCCGCCATTCACCAACTCCATCCGGGACCTGCGATCAACTTCAGACACAGACACAACGGACTCGCACTTGTTCGGCGACGACCAGGAGTGTCCGACGATGCCGGCCACTCACGACGTATACGTGCAGCAACGTTCCATCTGTCCGTGGTACAACGTGCTCAACAAAGACCAGCGGCGCTACCCCAGTATCCTGACGGAAGCCCGCTGTCGCTGTGACCGCTGTATCGGCGTCGACGGTCTCAACCAATGCGAACCTATCTACTATAACGTAAACGTTCTACGTTTGACGGAACAATGTGACGACGCCGGCTACTACAAGTGGCAGTCCGCCTGGGTGAAGATCTCTGTCGGTTGTACGTGCGCACACAGACCGACAGTCTGATCTATATCGCTGTGAATGGTAGCGACGGCCAAAGTTGGCGGACAACGAACACATATCACAACGTAATGGTTGACATTGAAATTTGTATCAGCAAATCGATCTCATTAATATGTGCATGTAAACTTGATACATATTTTTATTAGACCAACTTACCACTTGTGTTTGATTGTGTGTACGATAGTGTGTATGTATGTGTGCATGTGTGCATGTGTGCATGTGTGCATGTGTGCAGGCATGCATGTATGTATGCATGTATTTATGTGTGTATGTGTGTACATGTATGCATACATGTATTTATATATATGTGCGTGTGTTTCACATCAGTATTTATGTACATACATAAAATTATTGTTGTACATGTAGCATTATTTTGTATTTATTTGAACATGCGCGATTAGTATTTATATATGTGAAAGCCCACTACTGTCATTCCATGTATTTCATTTCAATTTAATTTGTAGTGTACTCCACCAAAACAGTTTTGTTGCAGTTGAAATATCTCACGGTGTTATGATATTCATCATTGTATACATTTATATTTTAGATATTTTAATAAACGATGTAATACTTGATTCGTGCTTGACTATTAATTACTATAGTGTATTGCATACAGCATGTTTTCTTCCTTCCAACCTTATTTTATATCATGTTTTGTGACAAAATACCATAGCATCTACATTGGCGTTTGATTGTGTGGGTGGGTCATCAGACAAGTGTTCATGCAGGTAATCACACACGTGGAGCGCAGTGGTGCAGTGGCTAGAGCGGAGGACAAGATACTGCGCTTTATACGAGTTTACCTTTTACAAGAAGAAAATCACTTCCACAAGTAAATGTGGAAGTGATTGTGGTGGTGGGCTGTTTACATTTTCGGGAGATTAATCCCAACTTTTTTCTCTAACCCTAAGTAGGTAATTTTTTACCCGCTAGATGGCATCACAATCTAACATAGTACTCCAGTTATCCACTAGGGGCAGCTACACCGGAAGTGACGTCGTGCCGGAATTCACGTGACTGTCATGGCCGCCTCTACGGTTCCACCATTCCGGAAGTGTGTCGACGAGTAGAGATTCAGCCTACACGGTAGATGGCGCTACTCTAACTAGCTAAATTGGTGTCTGTTGAGTGGCACCGGATGTCGCCTATCTCTCATGGCCGTCACACAGTGTTTATAGTAACGGAAGTCGTGCATCTTGAAGTGAATCGTTTGAAAGATGACCGCTTCCTAAAAATAGACGCTACGTCGGAAGTGTAGTCATACCTGAAGTCACGTGATATACGTTTGGTCTGATTGGTTATGTAATAGAGAACCGTGTGGATGGCATGGTCACATGCTGTGTTTGTAAATATGGAAGTTTAAATATCGGAAGTGTGTCGTGTGTCGCCGGAAAGATGGCCACTTCGTGTACATATATTTTCTGCTAGTTGGCGCTGTACACCTAAACTTACACGTAAAGTCAATAGGTGGCGCTTCTTGTTAGATCAGTAAATCAAACTATGATATGAAACTCGCCGTGCCGGCGCAACCACGACGCCGAAGACCGCAACTCGATAGATCGAGCGGTACCCGACAGAGCTTGATTTACCGGTGAAGTTGGGTATTCGGCGGACTAAAGAAAGTCGTAGTTACTTTTGTCGTTTACCCGCGTTTATTTTCCATGATGCACCGCAGAATGGCAACCGCTAGAAATATTGACGTGTGGCCTTCGGTTACCGGAAGTGTATCGACGAATATATATCCGAATAGATGGTAGATGGCGTTATTCTATCTAGTTACATTGGTGTTCGCTGGGTGACATCGTGTTTATATTATGGGAGTCGTGCAACCGGAAGTGAATCGTTAGAAAGTTCACGGGATTTTGCTTACATGTTATGGACATTGTTGTTTTCGCTCATAGCAATTTTTAAATTCACCTAGGTAAATTAAACGCCACCCACACTAACACGTTACTAAAATAATTGTTGTCCTTGAAATAGGGAAAAGCAAATCGGTAATACTAATATTTACAACACGGTTAGTCTATCTTTGTTTAATAATAAGATAACGTCTATTGCGCCTAAATTCTTGGAAACCAAGCACAGAAGCGCATCAAAACAAAAGGATTGGTAACTCTCAAAATCCATAAGTAGTATTCCAGTTGTCAACAGATGGGTCAAAGTGCTAGGGAGCTACGATGGATACGCGAGGTTGTAAAGATCAGTTTTTAAAGTTTGTGAAGTGTAAAACTATTAATACGGTTCGCAACGTGTGATTTGCAACGGTGTCGCCGAATGAGCTGCTCACCGCAACGATGCAGGTCGTGTACGTTGCCGATGACGACCGTTGTCAAATGGAATGCTGGTTTCCTTTGACATGTCGTCGTCCACTGAGGCTGTCTGTATGTAAATTTAACGATCTGAGTTTCCAACTAAATTCATTGACGTGTTGACGTCTTTAAGACCACAAGCGAAGGTTTTCCATCCCATCGGTTCAAACGACTTCCGTTTTATCAGCACGTCGTTCACGAGATCTACAAAGTTACTTCCCGGTACCGCCTTGTTTCTGTACACCATCTCGCCACAATCATTCCAAATTACGACGCCTTTCATTTTATCGAGGAATCGCCGTGCATTCTGCTTCAAAGTCAATGATTTCATTTTTGATGCTTTCATTTTGATTAGCAGGTTGTATTTTGTTTTCGTCTTCACTTGAAAATGTTTCGATGACCACACGCAAGGGTTCCTGCATACGTTTGTCGGAAAGATCGTTGTGCCGACTCAACACCTGGTTATACAACATAACTTTTGCCTCTCGTCTATATTGCTTCCTTCTAATATGACTCGCATTTCGTCGTCGAGTCGTCGCAAAACACTTTCTATAGGGTTAGCAGGAAAAGAACGTTGCGGTTGAATGTAGTCCAAAATACGGGGATCGACCAGAACCATTTTCTTTGTATGCCCCATGGTCACCTGAGTTGGAAACAGGAATGTTGAGCTTGTCGCTGGGGCCATAGGCACATGTGTCATGGCAGGTACCGGTACAAATGAATTCAGCGACGTAGTGCTGGTCGATAGTCCAGACTGTAGGCAATGTGCCGTTTCCAGTTGTCCCGACGTGTGAAATACCTCTTGCAATGTAAGTACTGAAAGGGTGCTAAGGAGGGTTATGATGTGGGCCTGTTGGCAGACAGTAGAACAATCGATAAGCTCATGATGCAGGTCTTTATTGTTCAAATGTAAACAACGAAATGAACCACGAAATCAATTTTGCGCACTAAAATTCTCACTAGCGGCTTAAATCACCAGCAGGAGTTCCATCAGAGAGGTGAATATTGGCTAGCAATACCTAGATATGTTACAGTGAGTTGACTGAATTGCAAATATATCCAGTCCACCTCCTCCTCAATTTTAGCGTTTCAGCGCAGTAAATTTGTAAATATCTCGTACGTTGTCTCGTCCGTTGTCTCGTATGTTGTTTCAGCCGTAGTCTCAGCCGTAGTATCGTCTGTTGTCGTCTGTTATCTCGTCCGTTGTCTCGACTGTTTTCTCGTCCGTAGTCTCATGCGATGTCTTGTCCGTAGTCTCATGCGATGTCTTGTCCGTAGTCTCATGCGATATTTCGTCCGTTGTATCGTTTGTTGTCTCGTCCGTTGTCTTGTACATTTTCTAATCCGTAGTCTCAGTCGTAGTCTCGTCTGTTGTCATCTGTGATCTCATCGGTTGGACCTATATATGTTAAAGTGTGTTGACTGAATTGCAAATATATACCCTCCTCCTCTTCCTCAAATTTAGCGTTTCGGCGCTGTAGATTTGTAAATTTCTCGTCCGTTGTCTCGTCTGTTGTCTCGTACGTTGTCTCAGCCGTAGTCTCAGTCGTAGTCTCGTTTGTTGTCATCTGTTATCTTGTCCGTTGTCTCGTCTGTTGTCTCGTCCGTAATCTCATGCGATGTCTCGCCCGTAGTCTCATACGATATCTCGTCCGTAGTCTCATGCGATGTCTCTGGTTCTGTCTATGTTTGGTTAAGTTTGGTTCATTGAAGTCGTTGGTCTAAGTTTGTTTCGTGTAACTCGTTGGTCTAAGTTTGTTTCGTTCAACTCGTTGTTGATCTAAGTTTGGTTCATGGAAGTTGTTGGTCTAAGTTTGGTCCATGGTACTGTTCCTGTGTATTGCATATCGTACACGAACCTTTTTACGCAAATCAATTACCCTGATATTGACAATACGGATAGTCTCTCTTTAGTTGTGAAGTGTAAGACTATTAGTAAGCGTCCCAACGTATGCTTTGCATCATACTATGAAAAACACAAGATAAGGTTTGCACATTTTATTCGTGTACAACACAAACGTATTTACATGTACTGCAAGAACCAGAGACTGGACATTGTTTCGCCACTGCTCTGATACAGAGTCTTGCAACCAACTCTTGATACTACACAATGGTTTGTATGTCATGTTGGATAGTTAAAAAACTACTTCTCGTGAAAAAGATTCAAAGAGTCTTTAATCACTGCAGTTAAATACTAGCCTAAAAGACAGAGTTATTTACAAGTCACCCTCCACTACTGTCTGAACCATTTGTTTTATAGTGTTTTGCCGCTGTTCCGAAACGAAGTCTTGCAACCAAGTATTAACATTACACCACTGTTCAGGTGTCAGGAGGGATAGTTTAAGACCTGCCTCTACTAAAAACAGTCAACCAGTCTTTAATCACTGCAGTTGAATTAATGGCCCCAACGGCCTCGTCAAAATGCATGTAAATTAGAATGTCATCAGGTAACATACAATCGTGATGAAATTGCCTAGGATCATCTATCTCGCAACCGAGGCATTGTCGTCTTGAGAGTTCAATGACGCTACATGCTATGGGACGTGCGAGCGCCTTTTTTCATTTCGGTCACTGGAAAGTCAATGGTAAAGTTCTGACATCGGCGGTGTCGGTAGAAGTTGTGACATCGTCAGAAGCGGAAGTTGTGACATCGGCAGCGTCGGTAGAATTTGTGACATCGTCAGGATCGGAAGTTGTGACATCGGCAGGGATGGCAGCAGAAAGAGGCTGAAACAGAGTACGGACTCTAGTGTATTACCTCTAGGTGTGTGTCGTTGTTGTTTGTGTAGGTAAACTCGTCGAGTTTTCTTTATGGTGAGGTACACACGAGTTCCAGTCAGTGAGTTCAGTTGTAAATCTGCATCGTTTCGTCCATAACAGCAAACGTGTCGGCATTCACGTCTAGGAGAGTGGCCATAGACTGGACGTATAAAGTCAACCATATACATTGACCCGTCGCTAACCGTGTCGTTCGCATTGCAAGTATACCACATCGTCGACAACCATACGCTTTTTGCAGTATCTGCACCCAATGTAGAAATTAGTATGCTGGCGTAGTTGGTCGATAAGGAGACCTCTGATCTTGATAACGGCGTCGGCGCTTACCCTCGCTTCTACAGTTGCCACGTCCACGACCTCTGGTTCCGACGGCGCTATCGCTCGAGTCGGGTACATCGCGAGGGTGGTAATAGGGTGTCTTCAACATGCTGTTATTAGTCATGGTGTCGTCGTGATACGAATAAGGATCCGACTGGCAGAGCACCGAATTAGTGAGCATGGCGAAAGGTCACGTGGGCGTGCCGAATAACCAAGGACCTCAGAGTAGAAAGTACACGCACGGAATGTAGAGTAGATCAGACTTGCACAACGAATACCCGTTCAAACCAGGTTGCAAACAAGCGATCAAGTGAGGTAAGTGCAACTGTCGTATGTAAAGACAAGTGAAGTAAGTGCAACTGTCGTATGTAAAGACAAGTGAGGTAAGTGCAACTGTCGTATGTAAAGACAAGTGAGGTAAGTGCAATTGTCGTATGCAATGACATCGAGTTTTCTTTATGATGAGGGAGACACTAGTTCTCGTAGTAGTTCGCGTTTTATCCGCAACAGTGTGTTCTTGACGAGTACGGAGCGCCGGAGACAATACTCCAAGTCGTGCGTCTCGTGCAGTTTCCGGGCCGACAACCTCCAGATGCGTCGTTTCTCCTACTTGCGCTGCTTGGGTGTGTGCAACAGCGGAGACAGTCGTTTGGCGGGCCGATATTTTCCGCGACAGCGGGAGAAGAGGCAGAAGCAGCGACGGCTACGGCAATGCGCTCTTTTTCTTGCCGCTGAAACAGTGACGAGATGAGCTTAATAATCTATGGTCAACTGGTATGTATAAGAGAAATGTAATATTATGTTCTTTGTATCAGGCTTTGAAAATGTTCTAACAAAAATGACATGTCTTAGAATATGACCTGAATAGCATTTGAACATTATGAGAAATTGGAGCTTACTATTATCTCTTTAAGTTGTTCTTTACGTCGCTGCTGCTTATCTTGCTTCCTTTGGCAGTAGTCCTGCTTCGCATGAACGTGCCAACTGCCTTTACTGCTGAAGATACTGCCACACATGCAGCAGGCATAATGGGGGAAAAGCTTCCGAAGCATCGTCAGTGGTGACGACGTCGGATTGATGGTTGGTTTGGTTCCCGGAGCTGATGACAACGACGAAAGTGGTTTGGTCGTCGAACTCGTCGTCGGACTGGTCGTTGGTTGTTGGTTGTTGGTTGTTGGTCCGGGTTGATTATCGGGGTCGAGGGGTCGAGTGGGTCTGTGGCTGGAGCAGGCTGCCACTTAGGGAACAAAATCCCTTGTCGGACGTTATCGGTAGTCATGTTGCTCATCTTAAAAAATGTAAGACATAATGACCACAAAAGCAGACGCAGGCCTTTTAATAAAAGTTCGTCAGAAGATAAAGGTGATGTGAGCGTGCCGAATAAGCACGAACCTCAGAGTAGAAAATACATGCGCGGATTGCAGAGTGTTCAACAGAACATTTATTTTTGTAGTTCACACCATAAGGAGACACGAATTTAAGTCTTTCACACATTTATTGCCAGGAGTCACTACTTAACCTACTTATTTAGTTAAACACCTATTCCACAGGGCCTCTCTTGACAATGACCTTTTGATAGTAACCAAAATGACATAATTTGACCTATTTTTCTAGTTCAGTACGTAGTCGTCAGGATTTGATCTAATTTTAGTTGTAAATATACATGCCAGGGTGCGTTATACCCGAAAAAATGTTCCACCACCTATGCGACATAAATAAAAGACACCACTACGCATGAGCAGTGACCAATTTATTGACGTCTTTGACCAATTTTTATAATAGAAAAAGAGGCACGAATTTAAGCTGGACTTATATTTAGTCACCAACTATCCACCAGGGGCGCTATTGATAGCTCATGACTTCTCCACCAGGGGGCGCCATTTGATAAAAATGAGAGGCACCAATTTAAGCAGTATTGGTATTTAATTTGGCACCTATCCTGGGGGGGTGCGTTTAATTCGCCGCCAATCCGCCAGGGGGCGCCATTATATTTTAGTTTTGCCCTAGATATTTGAACTTGACCTTTGACATTGACCCAGATTTTGACCTATTTGGCATATTTATTTAAACCAATGATCATAATATGAAGTATCCACTATTGGCAGAGGTTGTTGCTGTTGGCTCCAGTACTCAACTACAACATAAGACAGGTGGCTCCAACCGTGACGGGGCGCCGGATGGCAATGACAGTCACCAGGGTAAACAACAGCAGGAAGCGGACCGTAAGTCGCTGCCAATCCCTGTATACCCGCGTATCGACGTCACAACGACCGACAGCACGATGCAGCAGTTACATGGTACTTTTGTGCTACCAGCTGACCAGAGACGAAAGCAAAAAAAACAGCTGCAGAGAGAAAATCGTAGTAACCAAACACGGAACATACAGAAGCGAGGAATCATCGTTGGCCAGGGGATCGACGCTGCAGGAGTTACCATGGCGCCCCCTCCCGATAGAGACTTCTTTATATGCCGAGTTCATAAATCGGACGGAGTCAGTGAGGTATTTCGAAAAGGAGTGAAATACCGTAAGCTAACAAAAGCCAGCAATGACAATGCAAAACTGAACTCCTTCAAATTAACAATCTCTGTGGATGACATAAACAAAGTAAAGGACCCTCTGTTCTGGCCCAAGGGCTGGAATGTGAGGAGATGGTATACTAAAACAAAGAGTGAATCCATCAGAAATAAGGATATTGTGTCACTGTGTGAATCTTTGCAATAACGTTCAACGCTTCACCGACTAACCATACACAGCCACTGGCTATTATTAGTTATAACTGTAAGCATTTTAGAGACGAAATTTGATTTTATATACAATATTAGTAAAGAAAGTGATCTGTTATTTATACAATAACATTGTCTATATAAAAGTGAATTGAACAAGATGTGCAAATTAGGTGACGGTATGGCAATAACTGGTAAGAGTTCCATGGATGAATGTATTGCCAGGGAAGGACGCCCATACGGCGGATGTGCAATTCTGTGGAAATTATCACTTAAATTTACTGTCAAAGAGCTTATATACACAATCACGTGAGGTTGTGTGGGATTTTGAAACAAATTAACAACTGTGAAATCATGTGCCTCAATGTATACATGCCGTGCGATGGCTGGTCGGAAGACGATAAGTTTGCTGAATATCTGGATGTGCTAGGTGAAATACAGCAGTTAATGCATATTACATATTACAACCCCGCTCACGTTATTTACGGGGGTGACATGAACACAGATTTGACTAGGAATATGCCTCATGCACATGTATTAAGGAATTTTATATTGGATTATAATCTTACGGTATGTATAGATGCCCCAGATGCGCAAGTGCCATATGCTTTTGTATGTCCAAACGGTTTTACTTCCAGAATTTATCTTTTTTTTAACCACGGCCAATTTAGGACAGAATGTGCTCGAATATTCTATTACAGACAACTTGTTGTTTTCCGACCATGTACCACTTAAAGTTAGGATATATATAAATGTAGACCACATGTTCGAAAGGAACTATTGTCACAAACTAGCATGGCATAAAGCCAGTATGAAACTCATTAACCAATGCAGAAGTGATCTTGAGTATAAACTCTCCATGTTACAATACGACAAACAGGCTTTGCTATGAAGAATGTAATGTGTAAAAAACATGAGAACGAATTATCTAGAGTATACAATGATATATCAAATACGTGCATAAAATCATCGGAATGTATACCTACCACCTGTCCTAAAACAGCCTTCCGCCTAGCACACGAGTACGAGAATGCTTAATCCTTTGGTTTTGATGCGCCACTGAGCTCGGATTGTCTGAGGATATTGGCGCGTTAGAAGTTATTTATTATTACTATTTTTATTATTATTAATTAAACTGGTGGCGAAAGGAAACTTCCTGGGTGGTCAAAAGAATTTGAACACCTGAACAAGTATTGATGGTGTGGTAGGTGATGAAAAAATAGCAACATTTTTTTCCGATAAATGTAATCACCTCAACAACAGTGTGTCATATGATGTTGATGACTTGAGTGCTGTAAATACGGAGATAAACAAGCAGATTAAAGACAATTTTGCGTACGATATATCAGTTGATGAAGTTTTCGAAGGTGTCCAGCGACTGAAACTGGGTAAGTCGGATGGTGAAGAGGCTCTCAATTCTGATCATATTATACATGGTCCGAAAATACTCTTTGTGCTGTTAGCATTAATTTTTCACAGTATGCTGACAAATGGTTTTAGCTCCTACTCAATGTTAGGGGGAACTATGGTTCCTATACCAAAAGACAAGAGACAATTAGTATGTACATCCGACAATTTTAGAGCTATTACTCTTGGCAGTATTGTTACCAAACTGTTTTATGTTGTTGTACTATCTAAGGAACAAAGTGCGCTTGCAACATCGCATTTGCAATTTGGATTTAAACTAAACATGTCACTACTCACTGCACATATGTTATGATGGAGACAATCAGTTATTATAATACCAGCAAAGCATCCGACAGGGTCAATTATTGTAAGCTTTTTAGAGTACTTCTGAAACGAAAGGTATCACCTCTGGTATTAAGACTGCTGTTGTATATGTATACTAAACAAAAACTTCAAGTAAGATGGGGCTCTAGTGTGTCATCCCAGTTTACCGCACGTAACGGAGTCAAACAGGGAGCAATCCTTTCTCCTGTTCTTTTCTCCATATACATGGATGGATTGTTTGAACAGTTAGAAAAGAATGGAGTAGGATGCCACATGGGCAACCACTATACGGATTGCGTGGGATATGCAGATGATCTCACTTTGCTAACACCCATAAGAGGTTTTAATCGATATAAGCGAAAACTATGCAGACGAATACTGTGTAAATTTTTAACGGTACTAAGAATATATATTTTATTTTTAGAGGTCGTAGCTATAAACTCCACCATTGTCTGGTCCCAAGCCCAGGATGGGAAAGGAGGAGGGTTGGTGTCAGAAAGGACATCCGGCCGTAAACAAATCCGAGCCAAATCAAATGAATATGTCCTCCACTTTTATTACGGTGAATGCTAGGGCGTCCCCTGTAGGCGACGCGGTTCACACTCGCCCGAGTGGACCGACAAATGTATGAGGGCTACCGCGTGAAGACCAACGGACGCGGCTAAAGAAGCTAGTTGGTAAACTCAGAGTGGCATCATGGAATGTGGGTACCATGACGGGCAAGGCACTGGAAATTGCAGATGCCCTACGCAGGAGGAAGGTAGATGTAGCGTGTGTGCAGGAGGTGAAATGGAAAGGGTCAAAGGCGAAGAGCATGGGCCATGGCTATAAACATTTCTACCACGGAGAAAACAGTAATAGAAATGTTGTTGGAATAATCCTGAGAGCAGATCGAACGAAGGACGTACTGAAGATCAGTCGGGTAAATGACAGGATGATGCTACTCAAACTGGTATGCCCATACACGGAAGAGGTCACAACCATCATATCGGCTTACGCACCGCAACAAGGACGACATGAGTCGGAAAAGGACCAATTTTATTAACAACTGGAGAGAACCACCCGGCAAGTTGAGTCGGTGATTATTGGTGGTGACCTAAATGGACACGTTGGAATGAATGGAAAATACACAAATTCACACGGTAACAGAGGTTTCGGTGACAGAAACGAAGAAGGAGACAGAGTAGTAGAGTTTGCCGACAATTACGATCTGGTGATCATGAAAACATGGTTCACGAAGACACAACGCCATCTGATCTCATTTAAGAGCGGCAACAGGGAATCACAAATCGACTATATTTTGACCAATCGAAGACATCTGAAGGACACCATGAACTGTAAAACAATACCGGGCGAATCTGTGGTATCCCAACATAGATTGGTTGTGATGGACCTGAGGATAATACCGAAGAAGGTGAGTTGCTTTCGACGAGAGAACGAAGTCAGGATCAGGTGGTGGAGACTCAAGGATCAAACGGTAGCTGACGATTATGCCAAGGATGTCAGCAACAACAGGGAGGATGACGAAGAGTATGATTGGACAACACTTTGTAATACAATGAAAGAGAAGGGCAGACGTCACTGTGGGGTCACGAGGGGAGGCAAATCTATGCAAAAACTGGAAATCTGGTGGTGGAACCAAACAGTCCAGGAAGCAACAGACAAAAAAGAGAACATTCAAGAAGTGGCAACAAACGA
Organism: Escarpia spicata; assembly: GCA_963995525.1. NCBI lineage: Eukaryota > Metazoa > Annelida > Polychaeta > Sabellida > Siboglinidae > Escarpia > Escarpia spicata. Next base: position 10,626,863 of record OZ023214.1, on the reverse strand, counting down.
AAACGCAAGAAGATCATGCTGAGTACAAAAAGACGAAGAAAGCAGCGAAGACTACAGTAGCAGTGGAAAGAGCGAAGGCTGTACAAGACCTGTCTGAGAGACCGGAGACCCGAGAAGGGGAAAAAGCAATCTATAGACTGGCGAGATCTAGAGACCAGTCGACCAAAGATAACTACCAGGGTTACTTCGTCAAAGCAAAAGTTGTGCCGAAGGACCAGCGAAAAATTCGAAGTCAGCATTGGCCTCCACTAAGGTTCGGCGCTTAGCCCTTTCCTCATGCTGGTTGACACGGTATCTCAGGAAGTGTGCTCTAAGCCACCATGGGAATTACTCTACGCAGACGACATGGTAATCAACGACACGACAGTGGTGGATGCCCAAAATAGACTCCAACGGTGGAACAATGTTTTGATGGACAATGGGCTGAAGATTAACGAGGCCAAAACAGAATATCTGACAACAAGGGAGATCGCCGAACATACAACTGAACGGAGAAGCCCTGAGGAATGTAAACCATTTCAAGTACCTGGGATCAGTAACAGATAAAGATGGAACATTCGACAGAGACGTGGATCTACGCGTGCAAGCCGCGTGGTCGAGCTAGCGGAAACTGACCGGGGTCTTGTAAGATAAGAAGATGCCCTTAAGACTCAAATCATCAGACCCGCCCTAACGTATGGGAGTGAGTGTTGGGCAACGAAGACCAACAACAAGAGGAAAGTTGCCACCACTAAGATGAGGATGCTTCGCGGGATCCTCGGAGTATCTGGGTTGGATCACACCCGAAATGAAGAAATAAGACAGGTACTGAACCTCCCGCCAATCGACGAAGTCATGTGAAGTGGCCGTCTACGGTGGATCGACTATGTGCAACGACGAGATGAGAACAACGTCATCCGCAGTATGATGAGCTTAGCGCTATCAGGTGTCAGAAGGCGAGGTCACCCAAGGAAGACGTGGAAACAACAAATCAAAGAGGACATGAGGGACATAGGTGTTACAGTGGATATGGCCCTAGATCGCATGTAGTGGAGGAGGAGGACTAGGCCGACCTCTGGTTGATAGGGATAAGGCCGTCAAGGTGAACAAGGTGTAGTGGGGGAGGAGGACTAGGCCGACCCCTGGTTGATAGAGATAAGGCCGTCAAGGTGAACAAGGTGTAGTGGAGGAGGAGGACTAGGCCGACCCCCTGGTTGATAGGGAATAAGGCCGCCAAGGTGAACAAGGTGTAGTGGGGGAGGAGGACTAGGCCGACCTCTGGTTGATAGGGATAAGGCCGTCAAGGTGAACAAGGTGTAGTGGAGGAGGAGGACTAGGCCGACCTCTGGTTGATAGGGATAAGGCCGTCAAGGTGAACAAGGTGTAGTGGGGGAGGAGGACTAGGCCGACCTCTGGTTGATAGGGATAAGGCCGCCAAGGTGAACAAGGTGTAGTGGGGGAGGAGGACTAGGCCGACCTCTGGTTGATAGGGATAAGGCCGTCAAGGTGAACAAGGTGTAGTGGGGGAGGAGGACTAGGCCGACCCCTGGTTGATAGAGATAAGGCCGTCAAGGTGAACAAGGTGTAGTGGAGGAGGAGGACTAGGCCGACCCCCTGGTTGATAGGGAATAAGGCCGCCAAGGTGAACAAGGTGTAGTGGGGGAGGAGGACTAGGCCGACCTCTGGTTGATAGGGATAAGGCCGTCAAGGTGAACAAGGTGTAGTGGAGGAGGAGGACTAGGCCGACCTCTGGTTGATAGGGATAAGGCCGTCAAGGTGAACAAGGTGTAGTGGGGGAGGAGGACTAGGCCGACCTCTGGTTGATAGGGATAAGGCCGCCAAGGTGAACAAGGTGTAGTGGGGGAGGAGGACTAGGCCGACCTCTGGTTGATAGGGATAAGGCCGTCAAGGTGAACAAGGTGTAGTGGGGGAGGAGGACTAGGCCGACCTCTGGTTGATAGGGATAAGGCCGTCAAGGTGAACAAGGTGTAGTGGAGGAGGAGGACTAGGCCGACCTCTGGTTGATAGGGATAAGGCCGTCAAGGTGAACAAGGTGTAGTAGAGGAGGAGGACTAGGCCGACCCCTGGTTGATAGAGATAAGGCCGCTGAAGGTGAACAAGGTGTAGTGGGGGAGGAGGACTAGGCCGACCCCTGGTTGATAGGGATAAGGCCGTCAAGGTGAACAAGGTGTAGTGGAGGAGGAGGACTAGGCCGACCTCTGGTTGATAGGGATAAGGCCGTCAAGGTGAACAAGGTGTAGTGGGGGAGGAGGACTAGGCCGACCTCTGGTTGATAGGGATAAGGCCGTCAAGGTGAACAAGGTGTAGTGGGGGAGGAGGACTAGGCCGACCTCTGGTTGATAGGGATAAGGCCGTCAAGGTGAACAATGTGTAGTGGAGGAGGAGGACTAGGCCGACCCCTTGTTGATAGGGATAAGGCCGTCAAGGTGAACAAGGTGTAGTGGGGGAGGAGGACTAGGCCGACCCCTGGTTGATAGGGAATAAGGCCGTCAAGGTGAACAAGGTGTAGTGGAGGAGGAGGACTAGGCCGACCCCTTGTTGATAGGGATAAGCCGTCAAGGTGAACAAGGTGTAGTGGGGGAGGAGGACTAGGCCGACCCCCTGGTTGATAGGGAATAAGGCCGCCAAGGTGAACAATGTGAGCAAGTAGCTGTAAACCCGACAACAAAACTGCGACTCTTGGAATGGATGTCAGCGGCGTTCTGCAGACGTGTCCAACCCATCTCCATCTCGGCGTTTAGCCTCGAGAGAAATAGGCTGCAAGCTTGTCCTTTCACGGAGTTCCGTGTTAGAGATTTTATTTGGCCAGTAGATTCGTACAATCTTCCTGTGACACTTGTTTTGAAAAACTTCTAGCATCTGGCATATGCCTTTGGTGACATCTACCAACGATTACTTCGACATAATCGCTAAGACACAAGACATTGAGAATATGCTTTAAACACGACATTTCATCGATGAATAACTCCAGTTGTATGAATGCGATGGTTCTAAAATGTTACGTTTTACTAGGTATGCTTCAGACGTTCAACCTACCTTTCAATTCAACAGAAAATTTTCTTTGATTTGTGTAATCTTAATGTGCCCAGTTAATGAATTCTGTCCGTAATACGCACGGGAATATAATATATAATGAAATCTTAAGACAGATAGTGAAGGGAGCGCACTAATTCGTACAACAAGTGAGAACTATAAGTGCTTCATATTTTACACACAGATGTTGACTAGGTCAGGTATACATTTCATTTGTTAGCACATTATGTGCAAGCAGATAATAGCTCGTTTGGCTAGCTTTCAACAATTTGCTGAGGCCGGTAGATTAAAGGGAAACAAAAGGCATTTGGCCTACGCTTCTAAGAGTTAATAAAAATTAACCATTGCATAGACCCGACAGTCTTTCTCTGATGCGGATGCTTGTGACAGTCGCCTGACACCAGGAGAACGAGAATGAGCTGAAGACGGCGACCATCCAGACAGACAACCACGCCACTCACTATACAACCGCACAGCCACGACCTAACGGCTGAAATTAAGGAAACGCTTTGTCACAACAAGTCAACTAGAAACATCCGCAGCTGCCACTAGAGTTGACAAATGACACACACCCCTGGCTTCAATAGGTGATCGCACTATCATCGGAATAACAGCAAATGCGTCTTTACCACCAGGTGCAAATCACCTGGAAGAGTTTGACCCGCTGTCGAACGAGGAGTGGCAAATCGCCAGGAAACATGCGAAAGTATGGATACTCCTGTCAATCCCCCCCCCCATAGAAATGCTATGTCTCTTTCTCTTCTACCCTCCACTCTGGCGGCTTCCAATCTCTTCGTTAGCCCTCCAGTCGTTCTACGTGTCCATATGACGACGGTGATTCGGTGACGACGATGATGATGTTGTGGATAATATAGCCGGTGGTTTAGCTCAAACAACAGTAGTTGTGTCAATCACGACGCACTCACGGAGATAACACTTCCAACATATGTATAATATCATATCCTCTGCCTTCGGATAGCGAATCAGTTCCTACGAAACGTGGCGGAGGTACACTGTATGATAGTAACTAGTGATCAGTTCCTTTTTACATGCAACAGACGAAAGTGTATGTAAGTGTAAGGCCGGCTTCCAATCTGTTTCTTCTCCAGCACTAGCGAACCAGGCACTACAAAGACGTTATTTATGCAGTTATAGTCTATAGGCATGGAGAACCACCTGTTTCGATCGATGTTCTCATATCCCCTGTTAAAGGCCGAGTTGGAATTTCTGCTTCTGACTGCACTTGTAGAATGTCGGAAATGCAAAAGTTGTCGATCGTCAACGCAGATCGGATGCCTTGTTAAACTAGCGGCTTCCTTTGTAGGCTGTAACTAACTGGCGTTCGTGTTTTAAACTTGCACAATATAATAGTGTTGAAGAATGTTTGCACCCACCAATTGGTGTGTGTGCGCGTGTGCGCGTGTGCGCGTGCGTCTGTGTGCGTGCGTGCGTGCGTGTGATGTGTAAGTACTGTGCACTGTTTCCTACCTAACCTATCGACCTATTACGTGCGTGCGTTGTTAACTGTGGACATTTGTGTTTGTAAAAGACTTTCTAAGATGACGTCACTGACGGAATGTCAAACACGAATAACAACGGTAGACGGCGCAAGTGAAATACTCGAGTTTTATTTAAGGCACAGCTAGATGTTGGTAATGACATTGCAAAACAAACCAACGTGACGTCGAACAGGAAGGGTCACACACAGAATGAAAGATCTCCAACACAACATACAGAAGGTCGTTGAAATCCTACGCTATGATATATCTTTAAAATGCGATAATATGGCAACGTCGTTGGCCTGATGGGCGATAATGCGGGAGTGCTAACGTAATAGCTATCGGGAGAAGGGGAACTTCTAACAGCATGTGCGGGGCAAACGCTCTCAACGATTCGAGACATGTTTAGTTATCAAATACATACGTACACACGCGATCAAATAACTGTGCCTTAACATTTACCATTATCAACATATATTACAACGTTCAGCAGCAGTGACGCAGGAAGAGTGCGTGAGGCAGTAGGACTGCATTGAGTTGGTGGTGATGACGTCATTTCGTACATGATTTTATTGGGATTTCAAGAACGATACCACGCATTCTGTTTTGTAAATGTGAACCGGCTTATTTCAAATAATAACGAACAGCATACACGTAAACTAATTGTGATGTATGCTGTACTTAAAATACATAAGATCAGAACGCCAAAAGGACGCACAGTGGGTACATATGGTCTAGTGCTAAGGGTGAAACATTTCACCAACCACACAACAAACAGCCGACATGCATGCATCCCTACAGGCACAAGGATGCACGGGCACACATATAGGCCGCCGTGTATATATATCTCTTCCATGCCAACATTGGGCTTTTGAGCAAACATCACTTTGAACCTTGCAGATATGATGCCCTACAGAAATTCGGATGACAGTTGTATTTTGTCACATAAGAGCTGATCACATTCGTTTTGTACAAACATAAAGGAGTTGGAGCCCTTCAGTAGATAGCAACAGTATTCCGTTACCTTGTTACATGTCCTGAAGATTTCCACCTGGAGCAAACGGAAATAAACAACCGCGGTGCTCCGCAGAAACAAAATATCATGCAGCAATTGGGTGTTTTTGGATAACTCACTTTCCTAGTTTGAAACAGTATCAACTTTAGACAAGAAAGAATAAACAAAGCATATGCTTTGGTGTCTGTGGTCACTGCAATGTATAAACGCCTACAGCATTTTGAAGGTTTTTGTGCGATAGTAACATTGCTGTTGGGCAGAATGCAGACGATTAATAAATATGTCCGTATGTTTTTTTTTACACAACACTTTGTTATAATAAACCTGGATTGCAATAAAACATTACTGGTGACACATTTCAAGCATATCGAGATTTTAATCAAATCATATGGTGACATTGTTTACAATGCATTCTTAAATGTCACACATGTAAAGGTAACTTACGTCAACAAAATTCTGTACACCGATTTGTTTAATGTTTCAATTAATTAAAATAAATACAATTCACACAAAACAACGAGTAGCTTGTTTCCAATGCTACTCTTAAAATAAAATACATATCTTAAAATAAATACAACTAAAAATTCTGAGTAGTATTAACTGTCAAGGAAAATGTAACTTGTTGACGGGTAGACATACTAAAACGATCTGTACAATTGAAACCAATCACATGAACGATAATATGTTGTTATATGGTTCTGTCCGCCTTTACCATCCTCTTTATGGTTACACAATTGTTAACAATGTACAGCCGCCTTTACCATCCTCTTTATGGTTACACAATTGTTAACAATGTACAGCCGCCTTTAACATCCTCTTTATGGTTACACAATTGTTAACAATGTACAGCCGCCTTTACCATCCTCTTTATGGTTACACAATTGTTAACAATGTACAGCCGCCTTTACCATCCTCTTTATGGTTACACAATTGTTAACAATGTACAGCCGCCTTTATGTTTCTATTTATTAGGTATTGCACAGTAATTCAGTTTTACCTTAACCAAACTGTCCAAATGCACTTAATACAATGTCATTCAGTGCAAGTGGTCTGAGCAGATGCCTGACAATTTGTCATATGTCATATGTCATATTTATAGTGAAGGCCAGCGCTATTAATGTGCAAGGTATTTCGTCGTGAAATGTCCATAGAAACGTGGCAAAAATATATAAATGTGCAACGTTAAACAAACGTATTGGGCTAGGTTGCATTGCGGTTCACCGGCAGAGGCCTGGTTTAAAACAAATGTTAACAGGACTGCCTGCAGGAAACGGTGGCAAAGTTTTGAACGACTCGTGGTGGTAATCAACAGTGACACATATGCACGGTCATAACAACGTACACGATTTCAACAAACGTACACTTGCGTAAACAATAAATGCAAGTAATTGCAGCTGGGTGATGAAAACTGTTGTTGAGCTACAGAGAGTGAATAATCGTACACTGCCTTGCGAACAATGACACAGCAACAGGTTGTGATCGTCACGGGCAATCCAGTAGCTACCACTTATGATCGCCATACTACGGAATGGATTTCTGACAGCCCCAGTCCGATTGCCGCTTGCTTGAACAGTTTCGACCATGTTTGAACGTCACCAATGTCATTGTCAGGCATTTCAATTCTGTAGCGGCACGCTTGGGAACTTAGCATAAGCCTCAGTTAGTAATTCGAAACATAACTATTACCTGAAACAGTACCAACGGCGTTGAAAACGAACAACTGGGGCAAATTAGCGCAACCAATACATACGAAACAGACAACCGACGTTAAATATAGGGTTATAAATATACATGCACATTACAACCTTAGCTATTCAAGAGCATCCGACGGAACACTACAGACATATGCGCAGTGCATATGAAGATCATTATGTATCCTTTTCGTAGGTAAATGAACACCACGTTCACCCGTTATCGTGAAAACGAGAGGGGTCAGGCGGGGAGGAAACACAATCATACACTCGGGTGTTCACCCGTCGTGCCGTACCGCTTCAACCATCGACTCAGCTCGTTGCAATTTTAAACTCCGGATGTTCAGTTCAGGTCATTTGGATTGGTCCACCGAGAGTACGTTATTTAATCAGGCCACAAACTTATTATTTATAAACAGGACAGTGGCCTCCGTCTGCCGTCATCGTCGCACTGTTTGCGCCATTTGTTTTCTTTGAAATTCCTTTCTGGAATCGGCCAATAACTAACATCGTGTTTGATAAACGCACCTTTACGTCTCGGCGTTTTTCTGTCTAAGGTAATACATTGGTTTTTGCGTGTGTTTTTTGGGGCAAAGTAATGCTTGACGCTGCCAAAGGTTTATCAGCTGTGATGTTGGCTTGTTCTGAAAGGTCAAATATCGACAAACAAGTTTCACTGTACAATTTTAAACCTTCTTTTCAGTTCCGGTAATTCATTTGACATGTCAAAAATAAGGCAATTAAGGAACTTTATCAACACATTATGAATGTGATAGAAATGTTTCAGGTACCAGTCGCTGAATTTGCGTGTAGGTCTAATCACCGGAGTGGCATGTCACGCGTAGGCCTATGTATGCGGTTTTATTACACAACTTATAAGATTAAACGGCAATATGACAGGTATAACTAACGTTCGCTGCCCGCTTCTGAGTCAGCCGTTAGGCATGTCTGCACTCCGCTGTAGTTTGAGCGATCATTGCACTTGGAGCAAATGCGTTTCCGAACCCGGTTACCGTTCACAAAGTCGATGATATCCGCCATCTGATATTGCTTGGACGAGGCTGCACCCCGAGAGTGGAAACGCTTTTCAATCAGGTTCACCCAGTCGGAAAATACGTCGGGCTGATGTGCCAACGCAATGGAACGGCGCTTCTCGCTGCAAGTCAACAAGTACGACTGTTGTCAGGATGTCGTCATAGTTAAGCCGGTGTTTCACGCGAGACACACCCATCTCCTCCCGTGGATGTTATTACGTCGAGCTTCACAGCCCGCCCTTCCCGCTACTAGCCCGTGAGCACATCGCAACCTCACGTAACAACGCATAATCCCGCCGGTAGGGTCAGCGTGGACTGAGTGCAGCCCGCAACATGGCCGGCTGGTGGCGCGGTCTCGCCGTCCGAGTTGGTGTCGCCAGTGTTCTATAGGGGCGCTGCTCACTGCAGTATGTTGAAGAAGACGGTCGCCAGGCTGACGTTGAGCGCGATGACAAGCATGAGCAGCTGACGCTGTTGACACCAGTCCTGAAAACGACGGCCATTGTCAATGGGACAGTTAGGTAGTAGGCAACGGCGAATTATTAATAAAACCTAACTGACAACGATCGAGCTACTGTGTGTGTATGTGTGTGTGTGTGTGTGCATGCGTGCGTGCGTGCGTGCGTGCGTGCGTGCGTGCGTGTGTGTGTGCATGCATGCATGCGTGCGCGGTCTCAGTGAGTGAGTGATTGTAAGCAATTGGGTTGTAAGATTGTAAATGTTTGGGTATGTGCGTGTGTACATGCGTGCATGTGTGCGTGTGTGTTTATGTTTAGCCTTTCTTTCTAGTTTACATATCGGCCGCCAAACTGTCATCTACGATGGTTCATCTCCGATCCCTCGGAAGAACGGTGTCCACTTTTAAAAATTCCCAGTTTGTACCGGATGTTAGACGGTAAAGGTATTTTAGGTAGGACAGTTCATATAATCTCATTCATGTTTCGATAACAGTTCTTGTTATGAGTTGATATGTCCAATTAAATCCTCTTTTATTACCACACCAACTATCCAGCAAACACACATATCTCACATTTCAATGTATCAAATATTATAACACCGCCGCTAAAGCTTGGATTCCATATGTACGGATGCGGCATGCGGCAAAACAATTAATATTAATATATTAATTAACATAGTCATTCCAAACATGCGGCTGCGGCAAATTGAATCGCTCCGTGTAGCGATTCGAATCGTACCCGCACATTAATCGGATAGGAAATTCCCAGTAGTGACGTCACTACAGAGGTATTCTCCATTCCGCTTGCGTTTCCGTACATATGGAATCGTGGCTTAACACGAACAAGAGCATCCGTGAAAGTTCTATTTATCATTACCACGTCCTAGCGTACGGGAGACCATCCGTGTGATACGTACCTTCAGGTCGGCCAAACTAAGAACGATCTCCCTGTTTTTCCTAAGTCTCTCTCGCTCCCTCTGTAACCGTAGTTCCTCCCGTCGCTGCGCGCTAAGTTTCGCCACCTCCTCTCGTGGCATTACGCTCTTCTGCATCTCGACGCACTGCGAGACATCGGGCAGACTGCCTCGCGGGCCCTTACTGCTCAGCGCCGCCGCCGACGCCTTCTCCATCCGGTACCGCTTCGGCAGGGCCCGGAGCTTCTCGATGCTCTCGGAGGAGGACGTCGGCTCAGGCCGGGGAGGCTGCGAATACACCTCGGCCTTGACACGCTTCCGGATGCCGTTCTCGATGACGTACGTCTCGCCAGAGCGGGCGTTGAGCGCCCCTTGACTCGTCGTCGCCTCTTCGGGAAGCGGCGCGATGCACTTGTACGACTCGCTGCGCTTGATGATGTTCGGCAGCGTCTTGCGACGGGACAGCGGCCGCGACGCGGAGCACTCGGCATCGTCGGTGGCACTACCGCCGCCGCCGGCGGGAGATGTCGAAATGTACTGCGGCTGGACGCCAACGGACGACGGCAGGACAATCGGGGTGCCCGTCGCGTCCGATTGCCGGCCGGCGTCCGCGGTGTCAAAGTTGACGGCGTTGCGGCTGGGACGCCTGTCCCGGTATCCCACGTCCCGCCCGATCGTCTCCTCCTTCAGGTTGCCGTACTGGTCAAAGTGATCGCTGACGACGGTCGAATTGAGCAGATCGGAGAAGCGTTGGGTCGGCTCCTCTACATAGCCGTA